>VDFB02020589.1:0-99554 GCA_007258455.2 Sequoia sempervirens | reverse complement strand
TAGACCTTGCATCAAAATTTGCTATTTTCTTCATCTCTTTTGATGTTAAATTTTCACCCAAACACTTAAAGTACTTTACAATAGGAATCCTTCCATACCACAACTTATATAGAGTCTTTGTGATGTTATCTTTTTCTTGAACTATGTTATGTATGTAAATAGTAGTATGAATTGCTTATGTCCAATATACTTTTGATAGGTTAGCTTCTTTCATCATAGTCATTGCAGCTTCTTCAATAATCTAGCTTTTCCTTTCAACCACTCCATTCTACTGAGGATTTATAGGGGTAGACAAGTGCCTTTTTATTCCATGAACATCACAAAACATGTTAAAATCAGTGGAGGTGAGTTCTCAACCTTTTTTAGACCTCAAACATTTGATTTTCAAATCCATTTCATTCTCAACCATAACTTTAAATACTTTGAATCTATCTAGAGCATCATATTTTTCTCTAAGAAAAGTAACCCATGTCATTCTAGAGTAATCATAAATCAAAAGCATGAAATACCTAGGTATATGTAGGATCATGATGGGCCAAAAAGTGGCGATATGATAGGTATGTGTAGGGTATATGGTTGACGACATTTTTTTTACCCAAAATTGATGAAAAAAAAGGGTTTTTAAAGGATATTCTCAAATTTACACCAATATAAATTATGCTTTACTTTGAATTTAATAAATAATAATTATTCATTTTCTATTTGAATTACGACTAAAGTCTTGATTGATAGGATAATTGAAAAACATATATAGCTTTCAAACAGTATCACACTTTTTGAGTTTGAAAAATGTGTCACATTCTATGCTTTTCATATTATAAGATTAAAAATAAATGAATTTCATGAAGTTTTGACCAAGTTAAGGTGGTCAAACATACAAGTTTTTATATTTTTTAAAAGTTGTAATAAAAAATTCATAATTAATTATTTACTTCAAAAAAAATTACAAAAAAATATGCATCACATCAAGACATGATTCCTCTACTTATATCTAAAATATCATAAAAAATATTATCATTTTATTGTCATTAGGGTGGTTAGACAGACACCTACTTCTTCTTTTTTCCCTAAAATTTAAGTACTACTACATTGAAATTTCAAATTTTCACCAAATAGATTTTTTTTTCAAATAAACCTAGTAGTTTAGAAGCTACATTCAATTTTCTACAAATTCTATTCTTACATATTTTTGAAATAATATAGATAACTTATTCATTTTTGTACGTCAAGTTGCCTAACTGTGATTTTTTTTCAATTTTTAGCCACTTAAGGGCCTATTTTTTCCATGATGATCCTGCACATACCCACCTGTTGCCTTGAATAATTCTCACCCTTATAGGACCACAAAGATTAGTGTGTATTAATTCTATTAGTCTAATAGTAGATTGCTCTTTTCCTTTGAAATTGCTTATTGCTTTCCAAATTGACATTTTTTGTAAACAACATTGATAGGCTTTGTGATTCTTGGTAGGTCTCTTACCACATTAACTAAATTGATTCTAACCATATTTCAAAGTTCATGTGACATATCCTCCAATTCCATAACCAACTATCATTAATTTGAGTCATAAATCAATGACCATCAGTACCCTTGAGCTGATAGATATTTCCATCTTTCCTCTTACCAGCATTAATCAAAATTCCAGTCCCTTTTCTTATCTCATATGCATCATCATGAAACAAAAGATTGTACCCTTTTTTACACACTTGTCCAACACTCAAAATATTATTCCTTAAGCCTTTAACATAGTATACATCTTTAGTATTATTCTTGCAATCAAAACTAATTGAACTTATTCCACAAATCTTAGCTCCTGAATCATCTCCA
Organism: Sequoia sempervirens; assembly: GCA_007258455.2. Taxonomy (NCBI): domain Eukaryota; kingdom Viridiplantae; phylum Streptophyta; class Pinopsida; order Cupressales; family Cupressaceae; genus Sequoia; species Sequoia sempervirens. The sequence goes on along the minus strand of VDFB02020589.1, from coordinate 97,726 downwards.
AATTTAACTAATCCTCCATCATACTTTTCAAGTTTTTAAAAAATAATTTTTTCTCTAGTCATGTGATTATAGCAGCCACTATCAATAATCAAATTGTTCTTATCCTGTCTAGCATGAAAAGTAGATACCAAAGTACCTTCAATCTTATCCTTCCTTTTCAAAACACTTTCCTTCGCACAACTTTTAGAGTTAATAGAAGTAGATTCATCTATTAAAACTAAGAAAAAGAATTCATCATCACTACTATAATGAAATTCATCATTGAAAATACTAACATAGTAACTTCTTTTAATCATCTTTCCCTTGTTCTCCTTACGTTTATTGTTCACGGCTCTATATGGACATTTTGAAGCATAGTCACCTATATTTCCACAACTAAAAATTTTGAAAGGTAGGTTACCTTTGCACTTACTAATTCCATTTTCATCCTTCTTACAAAGTTAGCTTCCACATCATCAAGATCTTCTCCATTTGAATCTTCAACCTTTTCTTATTTTCCATCCTTGAAAGCATTCTCCACTTTTGTGCCTTTTTTCCAACCATGTTTTCTCATTTCAAATGAAGTTAGTGTACCCAAAAACTGATCTCTAGAGTAAGTATTAAAATTTTCAACTTCCTTAGTAATAGATACCTTTTCACTAAAACAATTAGGAAGAGATCTAAGAACTTTCTTTACCACTGTAGGTTATTTGACATGTGCACCAAGACCTCTCATTGCACTTACCAACTTATAAAATCACTGTGTGTAACTTGTAATTGTTTCATCTTCATTTACAAAGTCTCAAATTGGTCCTTCAATTTTTGCAACTTTTTTTCTTTACCTTATCATATCCTTCATAAATACTTTCTAACTTATCCCAAACTTCTTTAATAGTCTTCAGATTCATAACTTTTACTAATTCAGAATTTGAAAGACTTTTCACAAGAATAAACCTTTCCTTATCATTTATTTTATGTTCCTTGATCTCATCATGTGTGCTCAAACCATTTGGAGGTGCAACATATTGAGTCTTTATTGCCTTTTCAATCTCATATCCAAAAGATTCTAGATATCCTTTCATCTTTGTCTTCCAAAATGCATAGTCTATGTCATCAAACTTAGGGCTCTCTATCTTGTTCACCATCCCATATTTACCTCAAGCAGTAAAACTTTTCTCCAAGAAACATTTCTCTAATGTTAATTGTTGAATGAATAAGACAACTAACAGGGGGTGAATTAGTTGTATCAAATTAAATAATCAAAAACCCTCAACAGTAATCAAATCCACAAGCATTCATTAAACCCTTATTATGTTATAGTGATTAACCATGAAATGTAGATAACCAAAATTTTAAAAAATATACCATACACAAGAGAACACCAAATTTATGTGAAAAAATAAATGAGGGAAAAACCATGGTGATGAATAGCTCACAATATAAGTAATTTAAAAACTGTCATAAGGGCTCACTTCCAAATTAGACAGGCTATCAAATAAAGCTCACAACCAAGGCTCACTACCATAGAAAGAAAAGAAGATAGAAGAGATATGTTACATAGAGAAAAAATTATCAATGAAACAAGGAATCCACCACAATTACAATTACTCCAATGCTTTCACATCCTTGTTTCAAATAGTGTGGACACCTTCAATTCACTCCCTTTAGAAGTCCAACACTTTGAGGTTCACACTACTCTACTCAATTTTGTATCTTGCACTTCTACATTCATGCCAAGTTCATCGCTTATATCTCTTTCACATATATCTTAATATCTTCCAACAACACCACTCTTATTTATATCATCCTCAACCTTGAAAACCTTCTCCAAGGTTGAAAACACATCCTTTACATTTACAATTTCTAATTATGTCAGGATCCAAACATTCCCGTGCTAGACAGGAATGAAGGTGATCTACATAAATCTTTAGTTAGCACCCAAATTTGTCCTAACACACCTCAACATGCTTCTAAAAACTTTGAATTTGCTTCACATGTAATGTTAACACTAGGTTGGTCATTACCCATGCTAAAATACATGAAACTATTAAGTACACACTTCCCACTTGATCAAGATGACACACGAACCACATAAATATATGTTACATGATATAGAATAATCCAAAAACCACCTAAGGTCTAGTAAAGACTTCATCCAAACTTGCATCATAGAAATGCTTCAACCCAAAGCATTTGATTAACCTTATGTGCACAATAATGCATGAAACACACACTATACTACACCAAATAATGATAAATCTCTAATTATGAAAGATATAATCAACTTAAGGAACTTCAAAAATACACACAACTTGGAACCAAACTATAGAGAAATGTGGAGAAAATACATTTCTTAGACCACAACAAACAACACCGAAAATATAGTTCACACACTGGTGAATGTATCTCACTCTCCACAACAATCTCGAAGGCTAGACTTTGGATATAACAACTACTAGCATCCCTAAACAACATATCAGATCTTCATAGTAATAGAATCAACATAGAAGAATTGTGGAACACATCCCAGAGCACAAACTAAACATTTGCACAATACTATTTTCTCTATTTATCAAATTTTCTCAAAAGCACTTGGAAACCAAGTACTAGAGACACAATTACATCACATTACATCATTCCCACACTTCTATAGACACTGCAACATAAAGGTAATTTCATGTACTCACAACACTTCCTCAATATCTCAACTATACATGTACAAACTACAACAAACTATTTCCCTCTTTTCACAAATTTTTCAATATCTTCAACATCTTCATCATGTGACAACCATCCTCAACACATAGTTGACATCAATTGCAACAATTTCATAGTTGCAAAAGAAAATTACATGTTGTGATGTCCAATTGACATAATGTCTTATCTCAATTTCTAATTTTTAGTTTGGTTATGCTACAATTGAAATATTACATGATTTATAAAAACTATTAATTTGGTATTAAAAAGGAGGAGATAGATAGTTATAAAATTTTCATGGGTAGCCTTGAAATATAAAAAAATGTTCAAAGGTTTTGGGAGAAATAGAGGGGCATGAGGCAAGTTTGGAGAGAGGTCAAACCTAAAATAAAGAGGATACAAAAGGCTATGTAGATGGGATAATTTTTTTTTTCAAAAACTAAAATTTGGCATAGTCAAATAGGGGAATCCAATGGCATAGAATCTAGAGAGACATTGAAAAAAAATCAATGTTGGAAAGAGAGGGGGTTGCTCTTAATAAAATAACTCAAAAATTTAAAACTTTCAAAAACAATTATATGGAAGTAACCATGGTTATTCCATAGGATCAGAAATTGTGAGAAAAGGTAGAAAAATAGTATATTGGCCACACCATATATGGATTTCAAGGGAATAAGTACAAAATTAAAGATGGAATGGGTTGAATAGGTATGAGTAGAGAGTAGGGAGAAATAAAAGAAGCAGTCATAAAGCAATGGGGGTTGATGTAGTTGCCCAATATTGGAGACAAATTAGAGTGGTTAGTAGAGAGGGGGTTACACTATGGAGTCTAGTAGATAATTAACATGAAAACCCACAACATATCTTATCCTTAATCTTGCAAATTAAAACTTATAGAATATACAATGTTTTTATCCTATAGATCTATAAATTGAATTTAAAACCAATAATTGGAGTTATTAAAATTATGAAGGCTACAAAATTCAATCATTTACTAAGACTTTTGAACTTTGATCTACACCATAACCACAACAGTACTGATCAATATTTTTCCTTTTATTCTAAAGATATCATTTTGTATAGGAGTAAATTTTCACCCCATGTGAAAATCCCCTTTTTTCCTTTATCCACCTTAGAAAACCAACTTTGGAGGCTTAATTCCACCTTAGCCTATTTCTTGCATCCCACTTCGTGCCTTTTTTGAGTGTCGGTGGAGGCATTTATATAGGGGACACCTGCACAGTGAAAAAATATCTATGTGGTGTGCTTATGTCCCTGTCATATTCTTGTGATTGCACCTATAGAGGTATTACACTTATCATTGGGAGTCAAAATGTAACACCCCCTTTAGATGACTGACCCAAATATCACAGTTTTTCTTCATTTCTTCTTCAAATTCACTCCTTGAACAAGCATTTCAATCCTCTAAGAATTAAAGCAATCTTCTACACACTTCAAGCAACCATTCTCACACTGTTGCATTCATTCTCAAGAATTCTAGCAACACAATAGTCCATCACTTTGGTAGAGAAAGTTAGGAACAAAACACCATTGCAATAGATGCTCGAGTACTCTCATTTTCTCCCCCAAGTAGCCTTGATTGCTCTTGGTGGAGGTGGTAAGCTTCCCTTTCCTTCCTTCAAACAATAGGTTGAGTTAGCACTTTACTATTTTGTAATGCTTTTGTGCTCTTTACTATATTTTTCTCTTTATCTTGCTTTCTTGGTTCTCCTTGGAGGTGTAAACACCTAGATGGGGGTCTGAGTTTGGAAAACCCCTATACAAGCACCCAAAATTTTCCTATCTTTCTATGTGTAGGATTATGTGCTTTTGAGGAGCTAGATGGCGAGTAGACTCTTCTATGAAATCATCTTCGTCACTCTAGCTTTAGTATATTTGCTTTATCACATTCATTTGTACTTCTTGTATTTCATTGTGTTGTTTTGCTCTTTTAGAAGTTATTAGCTAGGCTGCTAGCTTGTTTTCTGATAGTTCACCTTGTCTTTTTAGTCCTTTGGTCATATGAATTCCAGTGCACCTGATAGATGCTAGTGCATCATGCTGTTGTCCTAGAACTGCGCTCTCATCCTCAGACAGAGAGCTATTCGAGATACATTGTTAAGCTAAAAAACCAGCTTGCCTAGCCTCATTTTGAATCTTGGGATTGTAGAGTGGTTGTTCAACTTTATAATCCTCATCATTCCCATCCTCATATCCTAACACCCCATTTAGCTAAGGTAAGTTAGGGAAACCTTCCACATCTTGGCCCTCCATGATCTAGCAACTTGCACATGGTGGTCCCCCTCTCTTTCATTTTTTATGAACCTGATGTAAACCATTTTGGTTTTGTTTTGTGATACTAAAAGAACCTTTCCTCGTACTCTAGGAGTGTTATAGGTGTGAGTGTTGTGAGACTATTTCCTTACAACCCAACCTATGACCCCTAGTTGGTGTAGTTGGAATGTTCCAAAGGTGTTACATAATGAAACCTTAATTGGGTCATTTTCTTATCCTTTAACCTTTAAGAACTCTATGGAAGCATCATCTGGTGTGCATAATGGTCTCCTTCCTACATCAACCTATCCCCTCCACGTAGCCTATGGATAGTGGTACTAGTATATCCTTCACTTCAAAGGACCTACTAATGGGCTTCAATAGAGAACCATATCCTATCTACATCCCCATGTAGATCAATGGAAACATTGTATCAAGTGTTCTCACTGATCTGACATCACAAGTAAACATAATAACCAAGGAGATTATGTTGATCAACTTCTTACATAAAGGTGGGTATGATGCACCTGTGAGTACCATCAACACAGATGATGGGCATTTCATGCCCCCTGTTAGAATTGTAAAAATTTGATAATTTCACATGTTGATTTTACTCATAATCTTCCAAGTAAGTCCTACCTTGAATGCATTTCCTTCTCTTCATGCATATTTTCTCCATATTTTCCCATGTTGCTCCATGTCTTTCATCGAATCTTACATAATTCATATCTGGGTCTGTGTCGGCATGACAATATCGGGGTCTCCCCGATCCATTTTCTGCTTACAAATGTCTTTGTTGCCTATCGGCAAGATGTTTCTCCTATCACGGTGATTTGTTTTTTGTTCACAGGTCTTCTACATTCTTCATTCAGCATGAATTTCGCACTATTTCGGCGACATGATGATACACATGCCAGCAAAGGTTTTTGTTCTCGGTGAAATATCATAGCGATATCTTCTTGTCTTGCCAACCCACATGTTGAGGGTTCTATTCGGCCTAACACATTACCTTTGGTGGAAGGTCATAGCGATCTTCCTTTGTCTTGTGGACCGCTGACAAACAGATATATCCTTCGGTGAGACTTATGATTTGATATGTGGGCTTGGCCAACCTGTTGGCTCTAGCCGATGGTGTCATAGGGTTTCTGTCAGTGTGAGACTTGGTTTCTCTTGGCGATCTATATATATGCTTGTGAAGCGATATCGGCATGGGCCAAGACTATCGATATGAGGTCTCGACGAGTGACCTCCAGTCTCGCTGATGGAGCACAAAGGGGACCTTGTCAGCATCATAAATGTTTTGTCTCCGCGACACCTGAGAGTGGTTGAGGTCTTTCGGTATAACATATACTCTACGTGATGTCTTGCCGAGGGTTGGAGATTATAGCGACAGACAGACTCATCAGCAGGAGAAATCATAAGTCCCAACAACAGGTTTTGGTCATGTGGACTTTTCGGTGAAACAAAGAACGATCTACATAATGTCTCCCTGAGAGCGATAGGTCACAGTGATACAAGTGATAAATGTGTTTTCGGTGAGACATAATGTAGGCTATATGATTGGTCATGGCGATGAACAGGGGAGCATGGGTAGATAGTGATAAGTGATACTTCTTGACTTCGGCATAACGAACAAGTGGTCATGGCGAATGCAAGCACAATGAACACAGATGATAGCAGTCAGCATTATTTTTCCTTTGGCATACCTTCAGGGCTGTCTTGGCGATTGGTTCGCAAATAAAACAGAGATTCAAAAGCTATTGGCCAACATGTGAAATTCTAAATACTGTTGTGGTTGACATGATTTGGGCCCGATTTCTAAGGGGGCCGACATGAATTCAAAACGATATGATTCCTAATGCTGGTGTATAAATATACACTCCCAATTGTAATTGAGAGGAGGATATTTTTAGAAATACAGTAGATTAGGGATGGCTACAGTAGAATAATGTTCTCATTCTGGAGACTATGTTGCATGTTTTAAAATAGCAAATTCAGTGGGAATCAAGTGATGTGTTGCAATTTTTTCTGGTATCAGTTGTTTGTCATGTTTATTGAAAGTATTATCGAAGTTTTCTCCAATTGTGATGTTCTCTGATTATTTAAATTGGTGTAACAAGTTTACCTCTAGTTTGTCAGTACACATTTGCTGTAACTGTATGATCAATTAATTAGTTCTTTCTAGTAAAGATTAAATCCTCTAAGTTGATCATAGTAATTAGAAAGTATCAATTGGATCATTTAAGAAGAACTCGGTAATCATAACCTTGCATGTTTATATAAACTATAAACCAAATCGTATGATGAACAACTTGAATTCTTGCTAGAACAGAGTATTATCTCAGATTTCTCTTGACTCTGCATACCCTATAAGGCACTAGTCTCACCATTTACATCAGTCAGTCTCATTCATATTTTTTACATCTATTAACTAAGCATATTAGGATTTAGTCTTCAATTTAGTATACAATTTATTCCAGGTTTGATCCATTTTGTCCACTTCTATCTACCTTCATGGATAAATCACTGCAAGAAAGAAAATCATTGGTTAAGTCTGCTTCATCCATTTTAGGTACACCCGCCTAGGTCTAGTAGCACCTGAAGAGTAGAAGGTTAAATTGTTTCAAACCTTGTTCTATTATCGTAAAATGTTATGAAAGCTTGGCAACCTTTCATGGTTCAAACTTTCATTTTCGAGAGCTAAAAAATTGGTGACTCTACTGGGGAATACGTCAGAAAATTCAGTTGAAGACCATCATATAGAGTCATTGAAGAAAAGGTTATAATTTCAGAAAGAGTGATTCCACTGGGAAAATATCAAGAATAATGATTTTCCTACTTTCGGAAAAGTAGGTGGCGACTCTGAAAGAATATTTTGTAGCTATTCAAGCATGAATGAAGGAAGCTTTCAGTTCAGGGGAGGTCATGTTGGAGCTCCTCATAGTCAACAGTATATGCCATATCATCATACATAGCACTATGGTCCGATGTACTAGTATCAGTACCCACCTAGTGCCTCCTCTCATCAGCATACAACAATGATTAGATAGTTTGATTTGGTAGGGATTCCATTATCCCCTTATCCAATGGATGGCAGTTGGAGAGGTATTGTTCCAAGGTTTACAAGGAGTGATGCATTCACTGCTAAAGATCATTTAAGAAGTTTCAATGCTTTCATCCAAGATTTGGATGTGCCCTATGAAGATTTATGCATGAGGCTATTCATGATATCACTTGTTGAAGATGCTAGGGATTGGTTCAACAGCCTACCAGCTGTCTCTATAGATTCTCTCCAAGGATTTCAAGATCAATTCCTCAAGCAATTTGGGAATCTAGGTGTGCCAGATGCTACTCTTCGTGAATTAATGCACATTCATAAAGATCAAAGTGATACAATTTATGATTTCAATCGGAGGTTCAATAAGTTGCAGAATAAAATACCTCTTGGATCAAAGTTGCTAGATTATGTAGCACCGAGTATTTATTTGAATGCATTTGATCCTAAGGCAGGGTATGAAATGAGAAATAACTTCCCAAGAAATTTGGCTGAAGCACAAAAGATGGCACAAACAATTGAAAACAATAGGAAGGTTGTTGGGATAATCAGTAAAAGAGATATTCCTAAGGTTTCTCAACAAATCAACACATATAGGAATGAAAGGCCGAGGTTGCATGATATGCCTTATAAAACAGACTGGAAAGACAACAAGCCTGTAACAATTAGGCCTGGAAACAAGGAAGCTCTAGATCCATTGATAAAGGGAACCTATATGGTAAGTAACATTTACTTCTGTGAATTTTGTGATATGCCACATTCCCCAAATTATTATGTTGTAGCCCAAAGAATGCAAGAAGAGGCAATGCAGATGGAAAATAATAAAGAAGATCACACAGTATATCTAGCTTCAAATACTTTTCACTAGGTTGAGGAAGATGAAGGTGCAAGGCGTCTTCCTTGCACAACAGATTGTCACAGAGAGAGAAGTGTTTGTTGTGAGGAATCCAATGAATATTTTGATGCTGATGATGAACCTGAGGATTTTGATCTATAGTCAAGGGATTCTTCTACTTCTTATGAGGATCTAGATGAGGAGGCAATGGGAGATGTTGATTCATCAGATAGTAAGTATACAATACATTTGGCTGCAGTTGAAAGTTATGAAGATACATTTGATCATGATGAGGTTTGTACATTTGAAAGTGATTTCCATTTTTTTTCAAACTTGTTGTATGATGAAGAGTTAAATGAAGATCAAATGATTTTTTGTCAAGGTGTGTCAATGAGTAAGTTTCAAATATTTTCAAATCCATTCTATGAAAAGGAGGAAATAATTTTAGACAAGCAAAATGATGGAATAAAAAATTGTACTGATGATGTTTCTGATTTCCCATTCTTTGATGGTATTGGATTTCTATTTGATGATGACAAAAGTGAAGAGCATGACTGTAGTGATGAAAATTTTGAGACTTGTTCACTTGTTAGTGAACAGATTGCAGATTTGTTTACTTCTGAATACCAGGGATGTGCACATAAAGATGATCTTGAAGTTTTGTCTCCAACTTACTTTTTCTTTGACAGTGAAGAATCTTTGTGTAAAGATTCTTATGACTCCCTGTGTATTTCTTGGAGTGATGGTGATACTTTTGGTATTGATCAAAAGTTTGTTTCTATTTAGGATGAGGTATGTGATATTGAAATTTCTAATCCATGTGAAGAAGACATTTGTTTTCATACTAAGTATGATAGAGGTCCAGATTTGAGTAATTCATATATGCTTGTTATTGAAAATTTGAGTCATGATCCAGTATTGTCTCTAAATAGAGATACTGAAGAGGTGCAGAAGGTTTCTGACTTGTTTTCCTCAAACAGTAATGATATGATAGAGTTTTTTGTTTTTCAAGAGAAGCACTTTGATGGTGAATTTTCAATACAGCTGGGAGAATGTTTCATAATACATAATAGTGAGAGAAATAATAAGGAATGTTGTATTTTATATGCATACATTTTGAATGATGAAAGTAGCAAGGGTTTGTCCCAAGATGTTGAAGAATTTGAACTATAGGATGGTGTAGGGATTTTGGGCCAAACCAAGCATGATGATACTCTAAGAACTTGCAATAACAATGACAGGAAAGATTGCATGAGTATCTTCAGGAATAATTTGATGAACTCAACACAAAACTAGGTGTTTGACAGGGGAAAGCTTGGTTTGAGTTTTAGATTGTAACAACTCAGGACAAGTGAAGTTAAAACATAGAGGATTGAGGGTTGCCAGTGCATGGACAACTCTTGCTTGTCCTCTTTAAAAAATTTCCATGCACAATAGTTTAAGGTTTTGGTTCACTTCCATATTGCATTCATTTTGCATCCTTTCTGTCATGCTTCCTACCCATTTCCTTTTTGCTTGTTTTGTGTTTGGTCTGGTCTGCTCATCCAAAGCTTCTGGATCCTTGCAATGATCTTACTATCATTCATCCCCAGACAGAGCCACTGTTATAACTATAAAAATTTGATATTTTCACATGTTGATTTTACTCATAATCTTCCAAGTAAGTCCTACCTTGAATGCATTTCCTTCTCTTCATGCATATTTTCTCCATATTTGCCCATGTTACTCCATGTGTTTCATCGAATCTTGCATAATTCATATCTGGGTCTGTGTCGGCGTGACAATATCAGGGTCTCCCCGATCCATTTTCTGCTTGCAAACGTCTTTGTTGCCTATCAGCAAGATATTTCTTCTGTCATGGCGATTTGTTTTTTGTTCACAGGTCTTCTACATTCTTCATTTGGCATGACTTTTGTACTATTTCGGTGACAGGATGATACACATGTTGGCTAAGGTTTTTGTTCTCGGTGAAATATCATAGCAATATCTTCTTGTCTTGCCGACTTGCATGTTGAGGGTTCTCTTTGGCCTAACACATTACCTTCAGTGGAAGGTCATAGCGATCTTCCTTTGTCTTGCCGACTGCTGACAAACAGATATATCCTTCGGTGAGACTTATGATTGGATATGTGGTCTTGGTGAACCTGTTGGGTCTTGCTGATAGTGTCATAGGGTTTTGTTAGTGTGAGTCTTGGTTTCTCTTGGTGATCTATATATATGCTCGGGATGCGATATTGACATGGGTCAGGATTATCGATATTAGGTCTCGGTGAGTGACCTTTGGTCTTGCCGATGGAGCACAAAGAGGACCTTGTCAGCATAAGAAATGTTTTGTCTCCATGACACTCGAGAGTGGTTGAGGTCTTTTGGTATAACATATACTCTACATGACGTCTCACCGAGGGTTGCAGGTTATAGCAACAGACAGACTCATCGGCAGGAGAAATCATAAGTCACAGTGACAGGTTTTGGTCATGTGGAATTTTTAGTGAAACAAAGAACGATCTGCATAACATCTCCCTAAGAGCAATAGGTCATAGCGATACAAGTGATAAATGTGTTTTCGGTGAGACATAATGTAGATTGTATGATTGGTCATGGCGATGAATAGGGGAGCACAGGTAGATAGCAATAAGCAATACTTCTTGACTTCAGCGTAGCGAGCAATTGGTCATGGCGAATGTGAGCACAATGAACATGGATGACACCAGTCAGTGTTATTTTTCCTTTAGCATACCTTCAGGGCTATCTTGGCAATTTTTTGGCAAATAAAACAGAGATTCAAAAGCTATTGGCCGACATGTGAAATTCTAAATACTGTTGTGGCTGACATGATTTGGGCCTGATTTCTAAGGGGGCTGACATGAATTCAAAATAATATGATTCCTAATGCTGGTGTATAAATATACACCCTCAATTGTAATTTAGAGGAGGAGATTTTTAGAAATACAGTAGATTAGGGATGGCTACAGTAGAATAATGTTCTCATTCTGGAGATTATGTTGTATGTTTTAAAATAATGAATTCAATGGGAATCAGGTGATGTGTTGCAGTTGTTTCTGGTATCAGTTGTTTGTCATGTTTATTGAAAGTATTATCGAAGTTGTCTCCAATTGTGATGTTCTCTGATTATTTAAATTGGTGTAACAAGTTTACCTCCATTTTGTTAGTGAACATTTGTTGTAACTATATTATCAATTAATTGGTTCTTTCCAGTAAAGATTAAATCCTCTAAGTTGATCATAGTAATTAGAAAGTATCAATTGGATCATTTAAGAAGAACTCGGTAATCATAACCTTGCATGTTTATATAAACTATAAACCAAATCATATGATGAACAGCTTGAATTCTTGCCAGAACAGAGTACTATCTCAGATTTCTCTTGACTCTGCATACCCTATAAGGCATTGGTCTCACCATTTACATCAGTCATTCTCATTCATATTTTTTACATCTGTTAACTAAGCATATTAGGATTTAGTCTTCAATTTAGTATACAATTTATTCCAGGTTTGATCCATTTTGTCCACTTCTATCTGCCTTCATGGATAAATCACTGCAAGAAAGAAAATCATTGGTTAAGTCTGTTTCATCCATTTTAGGTACACCCACCTAGGTCTAGCAGCACCTGAAGAGTAGAAGGTTTAATTGTTTCAAACCTTGTTTTGTTACCCTAAAATGTTGTGAAAGCTTGGAAACCTTTCGTGGTTCAAACTTGCATTTTTGAGAGCTAACACCCCCTTTGGGTAGTATTGTCCTGTCAGTCTTGGTTGAACCTAAATCTATGAAACTCCTATTTGATATCATTCCTAGGTCTAAGCTCTTTAGGGTAAAATTGGGTATCTCTTGGTTGGTGGCAATGAATGGGGTGCCCTCAATTGTGCATACATTTTTAAAATTTATCTATGGGGGTTCCTGTACATGTAATCCATGACACTAGTTATAGAACATTGGTTGCTTGTGGTAGCTACTCCTTGGACTACTCTTGGCATGTACCCATTGGTCATCTCCCACTTGGGACAGACCTTCTGCACCAAACATATCAGAATTATAGGAAAGGGCACCTAAGGGTGAAAGTGAGATACCCTTCCTCGCCTTATGTTGTTTCACATAGGGCTTGGTTAAAAGCTGACAGTGATGCCACTAGGGCACAAAGGAAGGAAGAAGAGAAGTTGTCTCACGATCCTCCTCCTTCCTCTTCCACTAGTCAATCCTATGCTTCTTCTCACTCTATTGTGGTACCATTAGGTTCTACTCCTTGTCTGAAAGAGAATCCTATGGTGGCCGCTTACCGAAAGCCTAAGCATCCTATGTTCAAACTTCCTATTCTTCTGATGGAACCTAGATCCATTTGATATAATAGGAAGAAGGTCTCCCATGGCGAGTCCTCTTTGTCTCAACCTCTGTGGCCTCCTACCATTCCTACTCATAAGGAAGTGAATGGGAAGAATCCCATTTCCAAGGTTCTTGAGCCAACTCCTCCTTCCACTCCTCAACCTGTTCCTCCATCTCCCATTTAGGAATATTTCCCTCCACCGGAAACAACTATAGTGGACATTCCCATGGTCGAGTAGGATCCATCTACTCCTTTGCAGCCTCTGGCATTCAGCTCCAATAGTCATAGAAACTCCCTTGTGTGTGAACACAAACATTGGAAAAAGGGTCTCTTAGCTGAGTAGGTCACCTTGCAAAGGAAGGAGGAAGAGATGACTGCCCCTACTTCAGGGCCTCCTACAGTATCTTCCTCTCCCCTTACTTCCACTTCTCTTCAGTTTGGTCCTATATTTCTCCCAGCTTCTATAGTGAGTATGAGTGCACCTTACCCTAAATGGGTATAGGTTTTCATTGCTCCTTTGATGGAGCCATCTCTACTAATGTCCATTCTAGATATCCATCCTTTCCCAAAACCCATGGATATGATTAATACCTCAGTTGTATCCGCTACAACTCTTTCCTCCTCTGTCTTTGCACCTCTAGCCTTGTCTGTGGGGAGTTCATCTCCTCCAACAAAGAAAAAGGTGGAGTTTGGTCCTTCTAGCAATGAAGGACATAAGAGGACCCCACCTTCTCCACAAGGTGGCCCTGTGTTGACTTGTTTTATCTTTGTGGTGGAACTAGTCCTAGCTTCCCTTGAGTTTTTCATTGCTCTTGAGTCATTCAGTGAGCCCAATGGTGAATCTCAGGTGCAACCTGCCCCATCCACTAAAATTAGACATGGTGCTCCTATGGTGTGCATGTTCAACTCTGTGGATGAAGTTTCAGCCTTGTCATCGATCTTCATGAAATTGCTAACCTTAGCTCTACAAGAGCTCGATGAAGAAGACCTTATAGGGCCTTCTTCCTTGGCCCTTGTTGTGGGAGGATCAAAAACTCCTCCTCTTAACATCCCACCATTATAGGCTTGTCCTCCTCCCCCATATGATGATATAGATTGGGAAGCAAATGACCTCTTGGCTGACCAATGTTTGAGGGAGGCATCTTCTTGATCTTGTGTGTGTGTTTGTATCGTGATGTGTTCCCCTGTACCAATGCTATGTGTGTCTGGATGACCCTTGTCACCCCTATGGGTGCTTGGATATAGGTGTGGTTTTTGTGTCAAAAAACTTCTTCTATGTGTATCATCATTCTTCCATGTTTGCACTTGACTTTTGATAAATTGGGGATGATGCAAAGCATTGGGGGGCATTTAGGCTTCCCTTCCATGTTGACCCAATTTTTTATTTTTACTTTTTTTTATGTGCATTCTTAATAATCTAGTTGGAGATTGATGATATTTCACCTTGCACCATGGTTACCTATTATTTATATGAGCTCAAGCAAATTTGACCCCATTAAACCAAATCCCCTTGTGTCCTTTATTTATGTTTTTCTCCTTTTCTTTCTCTTTATCTTTATCTTTTCTTTGCTTGAGTCTTCCCTCTTATGTGTGACAATTCCTTTCTTCAACATTTAGATTTTCAACTTGGAGCCCCAATAGAACATGTTTCCTTCATCATGGGTTTGTAAAGAAAGGAATTGATGACCTTCCTTTGAAGTGGGAACAACTTATATCTTCCCCTCGCATGGGGGCATATCCTTCCTTTTTAATTCCTTGACGATGGATCAATTTTAGAAAGAAAACATCTTCTTTCGAATTGTGCATCCCTTGGGTGGACCCCCTTTCTTCACAGTGGGTTCTCAAGGGACTCCCCTTTGAATTTTTTTATCTCAAATGGATTCTTTCATGCCTAGCTTGGGGGAAACCTAAATAGACCTTGCTTTTCAAATAGTGCATCCCTTGAGTGGACCCCTCTTCTTTTGAAGGGTTCCCGAGGGACCCCTTTGAAAGACTTCATAATCATTAACGTTCCACGCGACTATCCGCTTACTTTCCTACATGCTTGCTTCCTGACTTTGCGAAGTTTTCTTTCTTAGGTTTCTTCCATGCTAGAGTTTTTGGGGGATACCTCCCTATAGGACTGAGTCTACAGGGAACTTCCTTTTTAGTTTCCTCCATGCTATAGTTTTTGGAGGACACCTTCCTTGCAGGTCTTTGGGCCTATAAGGAACTTTTTTCATGAGGTATCCTCCATGCTAGAGTCTTTGGGGGACACCTTCCTTGTAGGACTGAGAGCCTATAAGGCACTTTCTTTTTCAACTTCATAGTTCTAAGCAACTATGGAGTCCTTTGCTTTCCCTACACCTTTAGGTATGCCAAATCATGTTATTCTTCCTTGATGGTTTAGGTATACATTTCTAACTTTACTCTTTCTTGATCTACTTTACCAAACACTCATTAGTACTTGTGCTTGCTAAAGTGGGGGAAAAATGTATAGGAGTAAATTTGCACCCTAGGTCCAAATCCCCTTTTTCCTTTATCCATCTTAGAAAACCAAGTTCAAAGGCTTAATTCCACCTAAGCCCGCTACTTGCATCCCACTTGGCACATGTTTTGAGTGTTGGTAGAGGCATTTATTTTGGGGATGCCCGTGAAATGTGTAGACATCCGTACAACATGCTTACATCTCTGGAAAATTCCTATGGTTGAACCTATAGAGGCATTACACTTCTCATTAGGATTCAAGTTGTAACACCCCCTTCAGCTAACCAACTTGAATATGGCCATTTTTCTTCATCTCTTCTTCAAATTCACTCCTTGAACAAGTATTTAAATCCTCTAAGAATTCAAGCAATCTTCTACACACTTCAAGCAACCATTCTCACACTCTTGCACTCATTTTCAAGCATTCTAGTTGATGGAACCCTCAAAAAAATATTTCCTTGTTTCATATTAAAACCCTTATTGCATTTGGATATAGGGTTGCTATCTAGAAAATATTATAGTATTATGCTAGGCCATTGAGTTCCTATTACCCATTTCTAGTTATTTTAATGTATCTTTAGTTATTCATTGTTACCTAGTAATCAACCCTTTTCTAGCCTAGGTTCAGACATTTCTATTTTATAAAATTGGATAAGGATCTTTGAGCCCTTACACTCTTTGTATTTTATAACTTAGAGGTTTTCAAGTGAATTATTGTCCTAGGGAGTCCCCTTCATTAGAAATGACTAATAATCATGTGCTTAAAAGAAGTCCCCACTCATGTTTTGATGGCCTTTATTAGCTATATCGCTCATCGCTAATTTATTCACCGATTCATACTTTGAATCAGAAATAAGTGATGAACTAATATTTTCCTTTTAATATCACTCATCGCTAATGGCTTTTAAGTTTTCAAAATTTTAATAGAAATGAGTGATACTTCTATCTTTATGTTCTTATCACTCATCATGGATGGCCATAAAAATGATGAACTTGGGTGATGAGTGATGTGATCACTTAATCGTGGATACGTTTTGAATGTAGAATCTCATATTAGTGATAAGAGAAGAAAATTACAAAGTTGTAAATATTTTCATCACTAACTGCTTGCAAAATGTATGAGGAGAATTAGCTATGAATAAGTTTCATATGTTATAATTTCATCATTCATCATGGATTTGATTTAGAACTTGGGTTCTAAATTGGCGATAAGCGATGGATGTTCTCCAAAGGATTTTTCTTTCACTAATGTGATATGATCATATGAGAAATTCCTTTTATGATGTTTGTTCTATGCAGGTTGTACGTTTCCAAATCTGGTGCTGACATAATATCTCTCGTTGAAAATAGAATTTTAAAAGCAAGGTTTGAACTAGTGATGTGCAACGAAAGGATAAATGTGACCAAGGGTCAAGCCACAAAACCAAGGACTAAAGAGCATCATTGGGATATCTGCATCGCTAATAGAATGGGGAAAATAAAAACTAGATTAGTAACAAGTGATGGTCACTTCATGCGATGGTCATTGCATGGAACGAGCTACATGGAAAAATCCTAAAGATTTAGCATAAAGCAAAAGGAAAGCAACGAGAAGACTGAGGAACCATTAATAAAGTTTTAAAATAGGATAATCCAATGGACCAAGAATCACCACATAAATTATTTCACCTAAAATTAGGATTAGTGATGAAGTGATGAAGTGTATAAAGAAAGTTTCCCTCTTATAAAAAATTTTCTTGTGTACTTCACCGATATTAATGAAAGCACAGATTAGGTTGGTGATACATGTTGATTGACAAATCGCAACACTTGAACTTGAATCATTGTTTTCTATGAAAAATTTTCTAAGGACATAAAAAAAAGGCTCATATCACAATGGATGAAGTTTTAAGTTCTTTAAAAGCAACGACTTAGACTGAATCTTCAGTTGTAAGTTATCAACTTGCTCGCACTTGAGGAGATTTTGAGTCATTAATTTGGCATGCTTCAAATTTCCTATTTAATGCAGATTACTTGAGTGATATTCCATGTCATAATTCATTTTACAATTAGTGAGGGTTGAAGGTTGATAAAGAAGTGTGTGGGAATTGAATTTTCCTGAGAAGTGTGTACATATTATATAGGCAAGTAGGTCTATCATGATGATTCGATAGTCTAAGGGGTTGAGTTTGTTTGAGCCTAAGGGAGGTGTTCAAAATAAAAGTGGAATACATGGAGCTCCTGATACACTAAAAGGAAGAGTAGGATTCAAGAAATTCAAGGAGTATAGTACCAAGGAAAGTTACCATCTAGGAGAGAAAATAGTTTCAGAAGACTTAGTCAAACATAGAGAGAAGAGGATGATGAAATATAAAAAGATGACATGGATAGAGAGTGAGAATTGTAAGACCTATCTGAAGGAATAGAATTCTCCTTGTGAGGTTTTTTATAACCCTTTAGATAGTGAGGGTGACACTGAATCAAAGGGTGATTATTATCCCCTCTCCTTGGTACTATCAAGGAATCCTGGCAAAGAGGTGGTGACAGTTTCTCCAGTCCCACCATGAGAAAAATGTGGGCGAATATCCTCTAGGATTGATGACTCAGAGTGATGATTGTGCCCTCTTTTTATTATGATACCATACCCTTTCTATTAGGATTTTCCTATTTAGCACTCATGTGATTTCTTGTTTCATGTATTGAGGTGGAAAGTTTTCAAGTTGGTATGTTGGAGAAGTGCCAGACTAGTTAACCTTGGCAGTGCGTATGTGGTTTATGGATGATATAGAAGTTTGTGTTGAAGCTACTATTGGAGAATCTTGTTTGGTCAACAAGAATGAGGATTCGACATAGTTACAACAAACTCTAATTTTCAAGGAGTTGGTGTGTATTCATTTAGGGAATGTGGAATGCATTTTTTTACTCTTCCATTTTCCTCAAATGATTACATGTAACAAACTAAGAATATCTCAAATTCTAGTACAAATGAAATGAAATTAAGCCTGATGCTTATTGCTCCTTTATTCTATAAAAGGGATTTCAAGGCTTATTACAGAGGTTGGACTCTGAAGTCTTAATAGAGTTCTAGGTAAAAGATAAGTTCAAAATAGGGCACTTAGAATAGAATTCTGAAGTTTTCTAGTAGTTTATCTTGGGTAAGAAGTCATGTATGTAATGATCTTAAATAATTTTTATAGAAATTACTAATATTGAAACAAATATTATTCACAAAATCTATACTCTCCTATGTGTTCTTTTTATAAAGTTATGAATGAGAAAGACTAATGGTATTATCATTTGTCTTCAACTATTTCATTTGAATGTATTACTCTATTTTCAACTTTAATTCAAGGAATTAATTAAACTACTTGAATAAGGTTATAAAATTTGTAAGGAATGGCTTAGGATTGCTAAGAAGTGAATATTTCTTGCATAGTGAGTTTTCACAAATGCAAAGTGATACAAAAATAGTCTGTTTCTCCCTTAAATGAGTAATTTGTAAATTATTGATCCTCTTGTGTACTTTACTTTGTTGCTCCAATTGATTAGACACTAGTCGTTTTGTCACAAAATCATGCATAAGATGAACAAGTAGTGTTCCTAGCTCTAGAATTGTGAGAAGAACAATACTCAAATAGAAAATCTCTCCAAAGGTAGTAGAAGTGGAATTAATCTCAATTCCTAGCAAATAATTAATCCTTCATTTGAAAATCTGCCAAATCTTCAGTGAAATTGATTTTATCTACTACAAAAGGAATTAATATGCATATAAATGTGTTATTAATTGAATATATTGCATGAAAACACAATTGGGATTACCCTACTAGGCTTTAGAGAGCCTGAAGTGAAGGATTACATACTTTAAGATCATATGCTCATTGTGTTGGCCACTAGCCTAACAATTCTTCATCATAGGAGTTGGCTACTTCTTAGAGGATTGTTCATTTCTGGTGGAAAAATCACCAACAAAAATGGTGACTTTGTTGGGGAGACTTTGAACCTCTAGTTGTAGACTATCAGAGTCAAGAAATTGGTAAATCTAAACATCTAGTTCAGATACTGAGGAATTACTAAACCATGAAATGTTTCTGTTGAGCAAGTTTCAAAGGATGTATTTGTGACTCTATTGTGGGAGAAAATCTAGAAGGACATTGATCTTTGATGGAGCTTCATATTACTTGAAGTTCATTCCTCTGAAAAGAGGTGGTGACTCTGTTAAAGAACCTGATGAAGATGTGAAGAACATTTCATATTTGTAAGCGCTTCTAGTCAAGAAGGAGAACCTTTTGCTGCAACAAATCTAGGTATTGTTCAGTTTTTGGTTTTCAAGAAAGACAAATCTATATATGAAAACCATAGCTATAATTCTTGTAAAAATTTGATTCCCTATTGAGTGATTAAGCACTAAGGAGGGGAAATAGCAGTAGGCTTGCATACTTCTGTAAAATTAAATGACATATTTATTTATAGAGCTACATATATGCAATGTCCTTAAAAAAAATCATTTAGAAGATCTTAAGCAAGTAGAGATAGAATTTTCATTCGTAAAAGCTTAAGATCAAATTGTAAAAGAAGTATAAGCTACCCAGTGTAATTGCATAATATAAGAAGGCTTATATAGCTATTAAAAATGTATCATTAACCTATGCATCCTTGTGTGGACCCAAATGTAACAATGCATAGTGCTTAGGCCTTGTCATGTAATAAAATAAGCTTTGTCATTAATAGGTACATGGCCATAATTTTTTATGGAATTTATAGTTACCCAAATATTATTCCATCTAAAATCATAAATGAGCTACCAAAGTTTAGTGGTACAAAGAGTGAGTCAACAAGTAAGCAATTGCAAGAATTCAGTAATTTAATGGATGAATATGAAATAGATCATGAGGACATGATCATGAGGTTATTTGTTCATTCCCTAAAGGGATATTCAAGAGATTGGTTCTCTGATTTACTAATATGCTCTATCTATTCTTGGAGTGAGTTCAAAGTAGTGTTCATGGAGCAGTTCAGTGAAAGAATTAGCGTCTGCTATTTGCTCAATAAATTTATGAGCATTGAGAAATAAGATGATGATTTAGTCCCAACATTTAACTGAACATTTGCTAAAACATTAGGGGATATTCCTGATGTTTTTATATTTAAGTGATGTAGTATGTTTAGTTGTTTATTTGGGAGTTTTTGATAATGAAATGAGCTATCTGCTGAAAGATAAAGATACCAAACCTTGCATCAAGCATATGGGATATCCATGAATATTGAAAATAACTTGAAATATGGTATGCAAAGGAATCACTTGGATACAATTGTTCAATACCATAGAATTCCTAATGTTGATGAATGGTGTAAACTGGGAGTCAAAAATGAATGTAAGAGCATTTGCACCCCTATTGTTTCAGCTTGTACAAAAATTTTTAATAATGATCTCATAAATTCCCAAACACATCATCAAGAAACCATCATGTCTTCAAATTACAATGATAATAATTTTTCTCCTCTATATGAATCAAATAGTGAAATATCACATGAAGAGGAAGATGGTAGAGAAAAGGATGAAAATATATACTTAAATGAGGCAAATGGAGGGTGTGGTTTAAAGTCTATTGAGGGGTCCACTACCTATGCTCCTATGGATGACATAAGACTAAGCATTCAGTTTGAAAATTCTAAACAGAGTTGCAATGCTAATGAATCCTCCTATTGCAGTAATAATGATAGCATTGAGTATGGTCAAATCTCTATTGAATGTGATTTTCCTCATGAAAAAGAGATAGAATCATTTGCTATAGATGAGAAATGTGTTGATAATGTTGTAAGTGCATTCTAAAATGTGTATGTCTACTCTTCTAATGATTACAATAATTTTGGATGTTGTAATGACTTGGAAGAATTAGACATCCATATTGAGAAAACTAAGGCTTTTATGTCAAGAATGAATGTGATAGAAAATCCATTGTATGATGAGCCTCCATCTTCACCAAAGATGTAAAATAATGATCCTTATTGGTATAGACATAATCCACCCTTTGCTAAGGATTTTGATGATGCATCTGATATAGGATCAGAATGTGGTCTTGAGCATACAAAGCAACACATTGATGTGATCCTTGAGGGAATTGTTTATAAACGTATTACCTTTGATGCAGATGTTGTAGATAAGGTTGAGTATCAAGGTGCCAACTATTTGGGAGAGTATGAATCTTTTTAGTTTCTAATTCAGTGGGAAGGCATTTTGATGAAGCATGACAATAGGATGAATAAAAAGAAATGTTATTTTCAACATAACACATATGTGTCATGTGATGATGAAAATTTGCAGTTCATGTCTAACTCTTCATTACAGGATGATGAAGGTTATATTGGTAGTTTTATACTCAAAAAGGTTGTGAGAAATGGTGATAACAAAGATTATAATCAAATAGACTCTCACTTGTTAAAAAAAGGCCCAACATTTGTTCTAGTAGGATTGAAATTTCTCTTACTTTAGTGGTACAAAAATGACACATGTGAATGGAAAGGCATCAACCCTTTTAGAAGGCTAGTTTTTGACAGAGGTAGAAACTTATTCATTGTTTTGTGTCTTAATACCACCAATCAAGAGAGTAAAACCTGGTTGAACTAAGGGATGCATAATATAGTTTGCATCTTTAAAATTTTCATATTGGTTGGGTGGAGATTGGATCTCCCTTTCTAGGTCTTCCTTTCCTGTGTAAATTTTTTATATATGTTGTTTCTTTGTTTTTTTTTTGTGCTTCGTTTGCTTCACCTAAAATTTTGAGATCTCATCATGCCTACAAGAGGCATGTGTCCCTAGTAGAAGGCACTGATGGAACCCTAAATTTTTTTTTTTCCTTGTTCCATGTTAAAACCCTTATTGTATTTGTATATAGGGTTGCTATTTGCAAAAGCTTACAATATTTTGTTGGGATATTGACTCCCTATTACTCCTTTCCAGTTATTTTAATGTATTCTTAGTCATTCACTATCACCTAGTAACTGGCCCTTTTCTAGCCTCGGTTCAGACCTTTCTATTTTATAAAATTAGGTAATTGTCTTTGACCCCTTGCACTCTTTTTATTTTATAACTTAGAGGTTTTCAAGTTAATTATTGTCCTAGGGAGTCCCCTTTATTAGAAATGACTAATAAGCACATGCTTAAAAGAAGTTCCCACTTATGTTCCAATGGCCTTTATTAGCTATATCGCTCATCGCTAATTTATTCACCGGTTCATACTTTGAACCAATGATAAGAAATGAAATAATATCTTCCTTTTAATAATGCTCATCACTAATGGCTTTTAAGTTTTCAAAATTGTAATAGTGATGAGCAATATTTTTCTCTTTATGATCTTATCGCTCATCACAGATGGCCATAACAAATATGAACTTGAAATGGTGAAGAGCAATGTGATCGCTTGATCATGGATACGTTTTGAATGTAAAAGCGCACATCAGTGATAAGTGATGTACATTACAAAGTTGTAAATCTTTTAATCACTAACTTCTTGCAAAATGTATGAGAATTAGTGATGAACAAGTGCCATTTGTTGTAACTTCATTTCTCATCACATATTTGATTTAGAACTTGGGTTATGAATTGGCAATAAGTGATGGATGTTCTCTAAAGGATTTTTCTTTCACTAATGTGATACGATCATATCAGTGATGTCTTTTAAGATGTTTTTTCTATGCAGGTTGTACATTTCCAAATTTTTTGTTGACACAATATCTCCTATCATAGATAGAATTTTAAAGAGAAAAGTTTGAATTAGTAATGCACAACGGAAAGATAAATGTGACCAAGGGTCAAGCTTAAGAACTAGGGGCTAAAGAACATCGTTGGGATATCTACATAGCTGATAGAATGGGGCAAAGAAAACATAGATTAGGGAAAAGCGATGGTCGTTGCATGGAATGAGCTACGTGGAAAAATATTGAAGATTTAGCATAAAGAAAAAGGAAAGCAATGAGAAGACTGAGGAACTTTTGATAAAGTTTTAAAATAGGATAATCCAATGGACCAAGAATCACCACATAAATGATTTCACCTAAAATTAGGATTAGCAATGAAGTGTATAAAGAAATTTTCCCTCTTAGAAAAACTTGTCTTGTGTACTTCATCAATATTAATGAAAGCATGGATTAGGTTGGCAATACATGTTGATTGACAAATCACAACACTTGAATTGAAATTGCTATTTTCTATGAACAAGTTGCTAAGGACATAAAAAAAGGCTCATATCACCATGGATGAAGTTTTAAGTGCTTTAAAAGAAACGACTTAGATTTAATCTTGAGTTGTAAGTTATCAACTTGCTTGCACAAGGATATTTCGAGCCATTAATCTTGCATGCTTCAAATTTCCTATTTAATGTAGATTACTTGAGTGATATTCCATGTCATAATTCATTTTTCAATGAGTGAGGGTTGAAGGATGATAAAGAACTATGTGGGAATTGAATTCTCCTAAGAAGTGTGTAGATATTCTAAGCAATTAGGTTTGTCATAATGATTTGAGAGTCTTGGGGGTTGAGTTTGTTTGAACCTAAGGGAGGTCTTGAGAATAAAAGTGGAATACATGGAGCTCTTGATATGCCAAAAGGAAGAGTAGGATTCAAGATATTCAAGGAGTATAGTACAAAGGAAAATTACCATCTAGGAGAGTAGATAGTTTCAGAAGAATTAGTCAAACACATAGAGAAGAGGATGGTGAAATATAAAAAGAGGGCATGGATAGAGAGTGAGAATTGTAAGGTCTATTTGAAGGAATCCAATTCTCCATGTGATGTTTTTTATAACCCTTTAGATAGTGAGGGTGACACTGAATTAGAGGGTGACTATTATCCCTCTCCTTGGTACTATTGAGGAATCTTGATGAAGAGGTGGTGATAGTTTCTCTAGTCCGGCCATGAGCAAAACGTGGGTGAATATCCTCTAGGATTGATGACTCAAAGTGATGGTTGCACCTTTTTTTTTTTTTATAATACCATGTCCTTTATGTTGGGATTGTCCTATTTAGCACTCATGTGATTTCTTGTTTCATGTACTGAGGTGGAAAGTTTTCGGGCTGGTATGTAGGAGAAATGCCAGACTAGTTAACCTTGGTGGTGTGTATGTTGTTTATGAACAATATGCAAGTTTGTGATGAAACTACTATTGGATAATCCTCTTTGGTAAACAATGTTGGAAACCAAGATCAGACATGCAAACCAGAAAATACCTTCCACAAATGAAAAATAGAAAAAGAAAGAGCAATTTGCATGAAGATGTGCAAATAAATTGTATTCAGAAATTAGGAAAATAAAAGAGATGAATTGCTTTATAAAACCAATGTATGCATAACCCTAAAAGGAAACCCTAGTTTTCACACTTAATAATTAATAAATAATTAGTTATTAATGTGCCTAAGTTTAGCTTAAGTAACTAAAGTGATAAGTGACTTAATTAATTAAACAATATGATTAGATTAATTAAGTGAAATAACTTATTACTTTAATAAGCAAGGATGAGGATTCAACATGGTTACAAAAAAGTATGATTTTCAAGGAGCTAGCATGTGTTCATTTAGGGAATGTGGAATGCAGTCTTTTACTCTTCCATTTTCCTCAAATGATTACATGTAACAAACTAGGAATATCTCAAATTCTAGTACAAATGAAATGAAATGTAAATGTAATTAAGCCTAATGCTTATTGCTCCCTTATTCTATAAAAGGGATTTTAGGGCTTATAACACAGGCTAGATTATGAAGTCTTAATAGAGTTCTAGGTAAAAGCTAAGTTCAAAATAGGGCACTTAGAATAGAATTCTGAAGTAGGCCAATACTTTTTCTTGGGTAAGAAGTCATGTATGTAATGATCTTAAATGAGTTTTATAGAAATCACTGATATCGAAACAAATATCAGTCAATAAATCTATACTCTCCTATGTGTTTTTTTTATAAAGTTATGAATGAGAAATAATAATGGTATTATCACTTGTCTTCAAATATTTCATTTGAATGTATTACTCTATTTTCAGCTTTAATTCAAGGAATTAATTAAAGTGCTTGAATAAGGTTATAAACTTTGTAAGGAATGGCTTAGGATTGCTAAGAAGTGAATGTTTCTTGCATAGTGAGTTTTCCTAAATGCAAAGCAATACAAGAATAGTCTGTTTCTCCCTTAAATGAGTAATTTGTAAATTACTGATCCTCTTGTGTACTTGACTCCATTTCTCCAATTGATTAGACACTAGTCCTTTTTTTCAAAAAAGCTTGCATAAGATGAACAAGTAGTGTTCCTAGCTCTAGACTTATGAGAAGAACAATACTGAAATAGAAAATTTCTCCTAATGTAGTAGAAGTGGAATTAATCTCAATTCCTAGCAGATAATTAATCCTTAATTTGAAAATATTCCAAATCTTCAATGAAACTGATTTTATCTACTACAAAAGGAATTAATCTGTGTATAAATGTGTTATTAATTGACTATATTGCATGTAAACACAATTGGGATTACCATCCTATGTTTCATAGATCCTAAAGTGAAGGAGTAGATACTTTAAAATCTTATGCACATTGTGTTGGCCACTAACCTAAAAATTCTTCATCATAGGATTTGGCTACTTCTTAGAGAATTGTTCAGTTCTGCTAGAAAAATCACCAACACTAGCAGCACCTTTACACCTAATTGTAGCAAACACAACACTCTCTCACTTTGGTAGAGAAAGTTGGGAACAAAACACCATTGCAGCAGAGGCTCAAGTACTCTCATTTTCGCCCCCAAGTAGCCTTGAGTGATCTCGGTGGAGGTGGTAAGCTTCCATTTCCTTCCTTCTATCACTTGGTTGAGTTAGCACTTTACTATTTTGTAGTGATTTTGTGCTCTTTACTATATTTTTCTATTTATCTCACTTTCTTGGCTATTCATGGAGGTGGAAACACCTAAATGGGGGTTTGATTGAGGTAGGTCCCTATAAAACCACCCAACATTTTCCTCTCTTTTTGTGTGTAGGAGTACATGCTTTCAAGGAGATAACTAGTGAGTAGACAATTCTACGAAATCATCTTTGTCACTCTAGCTTTGTTATATTTGCTTTATCATATTCATTTGTACTCATATTTTATAGTGTTATTTTTCTCTTTTAGAAGTTATTAGCTAGGATGCTTGCTTGTTTTTTGATAGTTCACATTATCTTTTTGGTCCTCTGGTCGTACAGATGCCAACGCACCTAAGAGACTCCAACATGTTGTGCTATCATTCTAAAATTGTGTTCTCATCCTCAGATAGAGAGCTATTTGGGATAAATTGTTGAACTCAAAAACCAGCTCACCTAGCCTCATTTCAAATCTCAGGATTGTAGAGTGGTTGTAGGACTTTATAATCCCCATAATTCTCATCCTCATATCCTAACACCCCATTTAGCTAAGGTAATTTATGGTAGCCTTCCACATCTTGGCCATCACTGACCTAGGGCCTTGCACGTGGTTGTCTCCCTCTCTTACGCATTTTATCTAATATTCTTATGAAGATTTAAGTACAAGCTAGTAAACTTGCATTTGAAGTTGCACATCTCTAGGAGTTGATGGATCACTTGGATAATGCCCCCTACATTTTTTCCCAAGTTCTTCTTGACTACACACCTCATTGGTATTGATATCGACATAGCTACTCTTCATAGTGGGATAGTCATTGAGATCATGGGTCTCACTTGTGTGGTCTAGTTCCTAAAAATTTGAGGCTTTTTATTTTTTATAGAGGGTGTTATTAATGCTGCCACCCACCCTCTCCTTGATAGGACTCCAATTGGCCAAACACCATCAAATTTACCCATGTTCCACTTTCTATATCTCTAATTCACACTTAGCTGACTTTTGAAGACAATGCAAAAGAAAATGCTTTCAGTAGGTGTGTGTTGATTGATAATTCTACCCTTGGTGATGTTTGGGGGAAACTTGATAATAAATATCTTTCTTTTTCTAGCATATTTTTCGGTGCTTAATTGTGATTATATGCTCAAATATTTTATTAATTTTTGTAGTTCTATGTTAGGGCTATACTCTTTTGTTTGACTTGTGAGTGTTCCTCTTTACCAAACTCCATTTTTTTGTGAATTAATTAAATAGTATATATTCATAAAAAAATTAAAATATATTAATAATGAAATAACATTATTTCTATACAAGAAGTTTGAGTGAATTATTTTACAAGTGTGATTATGTGCTCTATAAAAAATTAAATATATACTTATCATTTCAAGTTCTTTATAATTAGTTTGAGGGGATTTATTTTGATATTTTATGAAAGTGGAACCAATGGAAAATGGGGGAGAGTAATAGGTTGGTTAAGTACTATCACACCCACTTCCAAAGATGTTCCACTTGAGGATAACCCTAGAGATCTCAATGTAAAGGAGAAAGATATCTTGCAATAGGGTTGTCCTATGAAATCAATATGATTTAATGAGGGGTTCTCCATTGAGTTTAGACTTGGAAAAGACAATGTAATACAAGTTGTAAGAAAATTCCATAATTGAATGCAAACTAACTTTAAATGACTTTAAAAGACAGACAAAATGCAAAAGAAAGTTATGAAATAGAAAGTTTACACTTGGAAGACTGAAGAAGGTTGAATGGAGGTCTGAAATTCTAGAAACTTTGTTGTCAATGTTGACTAGGACTCATTTTCCAAGTTGGAAAAATCAGTCCTACTTTTGGAAAAATGTGTAGATACAAGTTTCAACCAAAAGGGTATCTAGATATGTAAAAATATTTATCAGGCCTATATAGTGGGACTCATTCACCACTTATGGAAAATCAGTCCGCTTCTACCTTTTCAGAAGTTCAAGGCCTGATTTTGTTCCTCTTGATCAAATTTTCTCTTTTTGACTAGGTTTCAGGATTCAAAACTGAAAATTGACACCTATAGGTCTTCTCCAAGCTTCTCCAAGGCTTGATGACAACATCAGGGATTTGATAACTTTTCTCCAACTTTTCTCCTTGATGAATCTTTAACCTAGCCCTGAAAATAATACACAAAGGAGAGGGGAAAATGTTATGGGGTTAGTGAATAGGGTTTTTCCTTGGTCAAACCCCTTGTTGGTAATTAAAACTTGAAATGAAAGAAAATATGAATGGAGAATGATGAATGAACAAATAGCAATGTTGCAACTCACCAAAACCTAGCAATAAGGTGCTGTAAATTTTCTTGAAATGGATTTAATGGATGTGGTTCTTGAATCTTGCTTGAATGAAGTTGATCTAGCTTGAAACACTTGCTTGAATCATAAACTCTACATCACAATTGTTAGCACAATAAAAAACATGATGAATGCAATCTTTGACATGATGATTAACACTTGAAGAATGCTCTAAAATGCTTCATAATTTTCTCTCTAATTCCTTTGAATTCTCATGTGAATACTCAAATGCTCTTGTGAAATCTCTTGAATTATAGGTGACTTGTAAACTTGCTAGGTGTTGAATATGTGTGAATGATCCTTGTATTTACACTCAATTATGCAAGAATTCCTGAAATTACAACACTACAAGCCGACATTAGATCTAGGAGAATAAAATACCACAATTTTTTTTATTAAATTTGAATTTGGGCCACATGGGACTCATACGTGCAAGGTGGCTAATGAGTCCATTAGGCATAATGTATGGGACCAAAAATGGAAAGTGCTTAGAAATGTGTAAAAATTGGTACAGGGTCAAAAGATCTAGGTGGACCCATTCACCGAATGTGTTGAATGAGTCTCAGATCCCTAAATTTGGGCCACACAAGCTAAGAACACTTGAATTCTGATTAGTTACTGATTGATGTGGGGATTATCCTCAAAAAATTTAATAAATGAGGCTTGTGGATACAAAATAGGGCTAATTAAAGCATAAGAAATCCAAATTTTTAATGACAAGCCTAGATAAATGTGAAATTTTGTTACAACACTTTACAATACTCCAAATAAGGAAAGATTAAGGTTTATTTTGATTAAAAATAGGTTTATTATATTTAATTATTTGATAAAACCCTAGAAAAGTGGGAAAGTGAGTTACAACAGTTCACAACACTTTAACAAGGAACCATTAAAATTTATTAATTCACAAGGGTCCAAGACCTAATGTGAATGTGTCTACTACATTACAACACTAAATCTAGGAAGGATTAAGCCAGAATCACAAGGAGGGCCTAAACAAGTCAGAAAAAGTAGAAGGGCTACTTTTTTAGTGACTCCATCCAGCCCCCACTTTAGTGAGAGGATGAACTTGCTTCAAAGTCACACTAAAGTAGAAAATCATGCATTGAGAGGGGTTCAAATGTACCAATGCGAATAAGATAAGATAATTATCAAGAGAGGTGATCAAGCCCTGAAGATCAAGATCCCATGGAAAACCAACATATGCACAAATGAACAATCATGAGAATGATATAAAGAACAAGGAAAAATCTCAAGCATACACTACCAAAGATGAAAAAAGATAAGAGTTGAAATAAAAAGGAATTGGCTCAAGATTTGATCATTTGTTCATCCCGATGTGGATTAGATCTAGGCTATTTTTCTGAAAAATGAATACTTTGAGGAAATGAAACTCCTAGTTGTCTGCTGGGTGAGAAGTCCTAATGGGTGAGACACATACACTCATGGATGGTATGCACTCACACAAATGCAAGTGGCTATGGGGAAATTCATGCCTTAGATTGGGCTTTTTGCTCAAACCATACCAATGTTATACGTCTTGATAGCTTTAATAAGGCACCACACAAAAATGATTTTTGAGCTTCATGACGCAAGGAAAACTTTGTATGCTTGGAGCTCATGATCAAACAAGATGGCTCCATAGGAATTCAAGTTGTGTTATGCAAGGTTGCCATATAATTATAAATGAAAAATTCAAAAAATATGAAATGTCCAAAGGAGTCTTGCTTAGTTCATGCAACGTATTTAACTTAGGGAATATTGTTCCTAATGTCTCCAAGAGAGGACCAATCCAAGAATAGAAAATTCACAACTTAGGGGATAGAGTGTGTCACACCAAGGCACTAAGAGGAATGTAATATGCTAAGGGAGATCACACTATTGAGGGACATCACACCCAATATCATCCACAAAGTAACAAACACATCATATGAAGTAAGAAGACTGCACTAAGAACCAAGAAAAATAATGCAAAATAATAATGCCAATGTATGCCCCCACTTTAAAGAAATTGCTAAAAACCATACTATGAAAAATTACTTTAAAGTAGAAAATTAAAAAATTAAAACAAGAAAGAAGGCATGACAACCAACTTGAAAATCCCTATGCCAAGTTATATGTTTCTAGGTAAAGTTGCGTCATGCAAGAGAAAAAGAAAAGAGAGGGGTTGTCTCAAAAATGAAAACACCAAACACATAAGGGATCTATGGATTTGGGGTCAGTATGTTCTTTTATGCAATGTTCTGAGAGATCTCAGAACTATCATCATCCCCCAAATACACATAGAATTATAAGAATGACACAAAGAGAGTGAAAACAAAGAAAAACCTTTTGGGTCAACAAGGAAGATACATAGGGTGTCTCAATGCCTTGTGTCATCCCAAAAAGGAAAACACAAGACAAATGAAAAAGATAAATTAAAAGGAAAAAGGGAAAATAAAAACCCTTTGGGTCAACATAGAAGAGACATAAGGTGTCTCGACACCTTGTGTCATCCCCAAAAGGAAAACACAAGACAAATGAAAAAGATAAAAAGTGAAAGAAATGTACGACATAGAGAATAATGAAGGTAAAAATAGAGGAATGTGACAAAGAGAGAGTAAAAAAAAAACACATCATGGGTGATCATGTTACACACATGCAATTAGACAAAAGAAAAAGAAAAAGAAAGAAAAATGCAAAAGACTAGTAAGGAAAATGTGAGTCAACTAATGAGCAACTCATCCTCCTCTCAATCATGTTATGTGTATACTGAAGGCAAGCAACTAGCCAAAGGGACAAGGGAAAGTGCCAAACTAGGAGAAGCACTAGGTTCAACACTCTTTGTAGGATATTTGTTTTTTAAGCTCATGGAAGAGGAAAACAATGTATTTAGTTTGTTATGCACCTCTACATCAATTTTAGCAACCTCATCATCATCGTCTAAGTTAATCACAATAAGAGGTTGAACGATAATGTCCATGGAAGACTTCAACTCTTGTTCTGGAGGTTGTGTGGAATTGTCTTGTTTCAAGGCAGGGGTAGAGTCATCATGCATTACTTTAGTCAAGTTTGGATCTTGATTTTCTTTGTTTATTTTTTCATGTAACCAGCGAGCAAGGGCATGACATCTATGCCTACACTCTCTAGCACCTCTATTTCTTTTGGTTTTGTTTTCAAGTTGTGTTTGTGTAGGAGTAGGTAGATCAGGCATAGGTTTCTATTCTTGCATGAGGGGAGGAACAAAAGGAACCATGGAAGGTTGTTAGATCACTTTCTCTTTGACTTTGTAAACTTTTTTTATACTAGGTGTGATAGGATTGGTTTCATTATCTCTTGGTCATTTGGAGGATGTAGGTGAATTTTCTATTTTGGGTTGGTCTTGGTTGTTCGAGTCTTGTTTAGGTTCAAGCATGGTGTTTTCAAGGATGGGAGGTTCAAAGGCGGATGGGGACATGTTTCAGAGAGATAGATTGACTATTTTCTTTGCTTTGAATTTTTGCTAGGATATGGAAAATAAGTCTTCTCATGGCTTTATAGTTTCCATGGGATGAAGCCAAAAGGAATCTAGGTAAAAATTACCTTTGGATGACAAAGGGTTGAAGCCGATATGGTGAACAGTGAATATTTCATTTTCAAAGGGAAACTTTAAGCATTTAGATACAACCAAAGAGACTAATTTCATGGAGTGAAGCCATGGGTGGCCTAGCTTCAAATGGAATTGGTCTGACTATAGGATGATGGAGAATGTGACATATAATTTTGTTGGTCCTATTTGCAATGGTAAGGTGATTGATCATATTATAGGGCAAGAAAAACCATTGTGTATATTGATCCATGCTTTCAGTTTATCATATTCATCCTTATAGAGTTATGCAAAAGTAAAAATTCCTTGGTGATCATATTCTCTCCATAGGCAGGATCTATTAGTATCCCATTAGTGGGATTATCATAGATAGGTCAGCTATGTGGAGAGGACCATCAGGTGCATGTTTAGTTATATCCTTAGAGGAGAAAGCAATTTCAAGAGGACTCTTAGGTCATCCCTTACAATGAATGACATCTATCACCCCGACCATTTCATCTATAGGATTGATATTGATAGCATTTTTTAGAACAAAACCATTGTTTTCATCATCTGTATCAACATTCATCACATCATTCTTTGTAGTTTTACTGGCTTTGACAAATGAAATATTATGTTTGGGCACTAGGTTGGTAAAAATCTACAAGTTTTGGTTAGGAGAGGCAACTAATTTATTTCCTTGATTAGTAACACCTCCAATGGAAAGAAGGTTAGAATCAATGATGTCTTACACAAGTTGTTTAAGACACTTGCAATGTTCCTTGTCATGTCCATTTTGTCAGTGATAGTGGCAATAAGCATTTGATTTAAAGCTTGGGGGTAAGGGATTATTAGGTTCATTTGTTTTGACAAGAGGCAAGGTAATCATTTGTTGTTCCTAAAGTTGGTACATTGTGTTATGAATGGTACTAGGCAAGGGAGTGAATTATCTTTTCAGATGTCCATAATTAAAGGGCATCATGGCTTTTATAGCAGCTACTTGGTTATTGACATTTTGAGTTATTTGTTGAGGGGGATTAAATTGAAGTAACCCTTTAACTTTTTCTAAAAGTTTGGGAATTGTTTTGGTTTGTGGGCTCAAATCTCTTGATTTAGCTAGAAGTGGACTTCATATATCAACTACTAACCAAATTTTGATAATCATAGAGGGAAATACATAGGTGCATGAAGGATGGGAGTTTCATCATGGTAATTTATTCTTGAATCTTACTTAGCAATTTTTTTTATGAATATCTTTTGAACACATGGATTGGGGATCTTGACATCGATTTGGGAATAAATTGATTGATAGTGTGAGATAAAATCAGATCTTTTATTCATCTTTTTTTTTGCATCTCATCAAATCAGCCAAGGTCATCTTGGGAGTCATATGCACTTGGAAATGGTTTATGAATGCCTCAACAAGTTCATTGAATGAACGAATTGAGTTGTTCGGTAAAGAAGAGAACCATTCCAAGGCGGTATCTTCCAGGGACCTAGGAAATTTTTTTTCCAACAATTTATCATCAAGGACAAAGTCACTACATAGGGTAGTATAAGCATTAACATGGTTAGAAGGATCTATCTTCCCTCCATATTTCTTAAATCTAGGCACCTCTACACCTTGTGGCATTGGTGTTCCCAATATTTCCAAGGACAATGGACTGCTTTTGACATAATATGTAGGTGGACCATTTTGACTTTGGTTTATGGTGGAAACTCGCTTTTGGAGGGATGACATGGTTTGAAAGAGTTTAGTTATGAGAGGGTAATTTCTTGTGTTATGAGATGGAAGTGAGAAAGGTGAAGGGGTGTATGCTTTCATAGGACAAGTGAATGGAATGCTTATAGGTGGTAAGGTAGGAGATATAACGTGTGATGCCACATAGGAACTAGGGATGCTAGTAGGAATACCCAGGGAAGAAATCATGTTACTAAATTGTTGCATTGTTGTTGTGACTTAAGGATTGGTATAGGTAGATATTGAGGCTATTGTTGTAGGAGGAGGAATTTGAGTTCCTCCTTGGCTTGTAACATTTTTTATAGGAAAATGATAACTAGTGGTTGAGGGAAGATGTTTCCTAAAGATTTGAATTATGTTTTTCACAAGGTCAAGTCCATCGTCACTTTAAAGCATGTAATGAATGTTATTGATTGTAGGGATAATAGTAGTTGAAATGTTGTCATTTTGCACTAGAAGTTGTAGGTGTGCTAGGTCCTCATGAATGTGAATTATGTTTTCTTGTGGGATACTATCATTCCTTGGTTCGATTGGCATGCTACTTGAAGGAAAAGATTTGTTGAAGGTATTGTCCATATCTAGTGTACTAGTGTCAATAATAGGAGTGAAAGAGCTAGATAACCCAAGATCCATAATGATTGTGCTATTGTGGGATGACATTAGTCTTGAACTACATCTCACCATTGTCTTAGCAATAGGACACTAAATACTCATGCAAAGGCTACTAAATGAAGGGAGAATGCAAATGCAATGTAAGATAATAACAATAAAATGCTTATAACTGAAATTCAAGAAATTGATATAAAAAAAGTAGAAACAACAAAAAAAAACTTAGAAAAGGGTATGTGCAGGATCATTATGGAAAAAATAGGACCTTAAGTGGCAATGAAATTCAAAAAACTTAGAGTTAGGCAACTTGACGTAAAAATTTGAATAAGTTATCTATATTATTTCAAAAATATGTAAGAATAGAATTTGTAGCAAATTGAATGTAGTTTCTAAACTATTAGGTTTATTTTTTATTTTTAAATCTATTTGGTGAAAATTTGAAATTTCAATGCAGTAGTACTTAAATTTTAGGGAAAAAATAAGAAGTAGGTGTCTATCTGACCACCCTAACCATAATAAAATGATAATATATTTTTTTAAGACTTTAGATATAAGTAGAGGACTCATGTCCCAATGTGATGCATATTTTTTTGTAATTTTTTTCCAAGTAAATAATTAATTATAAATTTTTTATTATAAATTTTAAACACTATTAAAAACTCGTATGTCTGACCACCTTAACTTGGTGAAAACTTCATGAAATTCATTTTTTTTTTAATCCTATAGTATGTGAAGTATAAAATGTGATGCATGTTTCAAATTCAAAAAATGTGATACCATTTGAAAACTATAGATGTTTTTCAATCATCCTATCAATTAAGACTTTAGTCGTAATTCAAATAGAAAATAAATAGTAATTATTTATTAAATTCAAAGTAAAGCATAATTTATATTGTTGAAAAGTTGAGAATCTCCTTTAAAAACCCTTTTTGTTTCATCAATTTTGGGTATAAAAAAGGTCATCAACCACATACCCTACACATACCTGTAATACCCCCGCATGTTGTTGATACTCTTTGATAATATTATGTGTTGGTTTGATACTTGGTTTGTGATGGTGATTAGTACACTGACTTGGTTGTGTGTAGATTCATAGTTTGGTTGGTTTGCTACACTTGAAATTACTATGATAATTGATGATACATTATGTGGTGGTTATATTATTTTTTTATGCTATGGTTTTCTTTAATATTATATGTGGTGATGTTGTGATTCTATGTTGCTGTGGTTTCTAATGTATTTGCTAGTGAGTCTTGGTGAAAGAATGGAGTAGCATCACTTTCTTGCGAGGGCTCTACTACCCTGTGATTACCTTTCACGATGTGTCTGCAATGGAGATTTACATGCTACTTGATGTTTGTTTATATGCAAGAATTGCAGGAACAAAGTCTCCATTCCACCTGCTTCGACAGGACAGAGTGAGCATTAAATTAACCCAACGGGTATGATGTTGAAAAAGGGAGTTGATAAGGAAGTGTCCTTATCCCAAGTCCATCACCTCATTGCGAGTCTTTCAATGTTGTGGTCTTGACCCTGTCTTTGTCCTAGTATTGTTGTTTATTTAATTTATTTGTGGATAGTTGTTATTTAATTTATCCTTATTTTATATGGGATTAATTAATGTTATCTTTTAGATATGATTAATTGTATGTAATTGTAATTTAGTTAAATGTTGGATTTAAAATATTGTAAATTAAAAGATATTTAATTAATTAAAAATGATAGACTAATTAATTTTAATAAATAATGTTTGTGATAATTGTAATCGTTTTTTTCAAAATTATTAATATTAGAAAATTTAAGGATAATATCATGTGAGGATAAATGTGAAATTAATGAATTTTTAATTAAGATTTGTGAGATAAGCGTGAACTTTTAAAGAAATAAAAAGAATTGATGGAAGGGTTGGATTTTTTATTTTTTTAAATGATCTTTATTTATTTTTCCTTATTTTATTGTGAGAAAATAGAAGTTTCTACACACATAGAGGAAGGGCTTTTGGGTTTTGTCTAAAAAAGAAAAAGATAGGTTTTTCTGCTTCTCTGTAAAAATTATTCTTGAAAGAAATAGATTATTGATCCAGAATTTAGTTGAAAAAAGAATTTGGAGAAGAAACTGCAAAGGAAATCTATTTTTGAAGGAGGAAGAAGGGCTACCATGTTGGATTCGTCATCAAACGAAGGACTCCAAGTTATTTTAATTTATTAATTCTTTTGATTTATTAATTCATTGTTCTATAAGGGAAATGAAAACGATGTCTGCCATATTCAAAAATCAATATCCATGTTTTGATAAAATGTTTTTTTTTCAAAAGATTGATTGTGTTAAACCTTTAAATCTTCTGTAGAAAACTATTGAGAAACTTTTTGAATTATCTTCAATTAATTTAGTTTTGAAATTCTTGTTTTGAAATAAAATCAATTTATTATGGAATTAAAATTATGTCCCTAGTTTATTTTGTGCTTGGAGAATAAACTGGACTGTTGATTCATTTTATTTATATTTGAGGGAAAAAAAAAATATATATATACATTCATTTCAAAATTTGTGTTCTATTATTTTTAAAAATATATATATACAAGTTGCAGGGTTGTCCTGCGTTTTTTTTTTTGGAAAAGAATTATATATATATATATAGTAGCCAAGGCTGCTAGACATAGCCATGTGGGTTGCGGCCTCCCCATAGGGAGGTACACAATACAAGCTGTATGGGGTTTGTTCTTAAAATTTGTTTTTAATTCATTTTTTATTAATTTGATTTTTTATATTATATATAGATTATATCAATATATATATATATATATATATATATATTAATATTAATATTTATATTAATATTAATATATATGTATATATATTTATATATATGTATATATATTTATATATATAGCTATAAAATTATAGAGATTTAATATAGGTAATTTTATAATATGTTTTAAGTGCATAATTTTTAATATATGTTTTATTATATGATATATACATATATATGTATATATGTATATATGCATAAAAGTGTATATATATGTGTGTGCATATATATATATATATATATATATAAAGATGGTTATATATGTGGAAATTATGGAATAAATTAGATAATGTTAAATTTGCAATGTTATAGTGTAATTGAGTAAATTATAATTAAAGTATGTGATTTAAGTTAAGTTGAATATTCTCAAGTAAGTTAATTTATTTATTTCTTGGTGAAATTATTGTGTATTAAAACATGTTATATGGTGTTATTTTACGTAATTGTGTATTCTCGAGATTATTCACTGAATCAATTGTGGTTTTCTTTTAATTGGGATTTTGTATTGTGGGAAAAAACCCTTGAATTAGTTTATCCTTCTGTAGGAGCTTAAGTGGTTGGTTAGGGACTTCCAGAGGTGGGGAAATTGATGTTTTATATTTAATCTTTTAAATTTGATATTTGTCCCTATTTTTTGATATAAATGTGACTTGAGCTTACACATGGGTTGTACCATTTTTATGGATATTGTTTCATATTATTTTGGCGAGATGGTGTTACTTCGTGGATGTTCCATTTGTAGTTCCATGTTCTTATTGGTACACTCCCTTGGAATTGTATTTTTATGTTTTGGGTTCTAGAGAGAGTGGCTCTACGTGGGTGTCGACGCACAAAGGGGCTATCGAGATAACCCATGCTAGAGTTAGAGTAATAAGTGATAACCTAATTAATTAATTAGGGGGTGGGTAGTAAAACATTAATAAGATAATTATGGATGCCCCATCCACCTATTAGGGCTTTCATAGACTAAAGGTGGGCCAAGAAGGCCATGGTTGGCAAGTTCATTGCCTCATCTTCACGAGAGGTTAACGGTTCCACATGAGTCACCCTATGGAGCAATGACTTGAGATAGGAAATCAAGATAACCATAGATGGAGGTGGCACCTTGTGATAGGTTGTCTGGATAATCCATGTTAGGCGATGTGATGACACTCTCCTCTAGCACTCCCTTTGAGCTGTTTTATTAAAATATTCTAGAAGTGGTCTATTGTTATGAAATATTTATTTGTGTTCTCTTGCTTTTCATGTCTGTAGTTTAGTCTTGTGTTATTGTTTGGATGTGCTTGGTTTTGGATCCTTCCTTGTTTACTCCTAGCACAGGGGTGGTCGGGTGGAATGTTCTACGCACCCCGTTGGGTCCCCTTATGATGCAGTTGTACCACTAAGTGTAGAGTTTTGTTGATGTAGTTTCATCTAGGCTTCATATGTTATCAGATGTATATTTGTACTCCAGATGTATTTTATGTATTGATGTGTCACTCCCACGTGTGTTGGGAAGACTTATGATGTAATTTTGTATATGTGTTCATTGAGATGTACTATTAGACTAATGTAATGTATTATCATACCATATAAACTATTCTTGAACTACCATATGTAAATATTGTTGATGTTATGTTGTATATGTGGAAATATGTACTTAATATCTTCATGATTAATTTATTGGATTTGCATGTATGGTTTTATATGGTTTATTCTTATCATTTTGGTTATCATTAATGAATGTATGAAATGATGATATGTGAATGAATGGATACATAATTGGTAATTGAATGTTTCATCTGTTAACTTTTTTATGGGATAGTTTAGGTAATGTCATCGTGTACCCCAAGGGACTTTGATGTGCAACTTGAAACATTGGTTATGTTGGAAAAATTAGAGTGCATTCCTCATGTTTTTTTTTTTTAAATGTTGCATTTTTAGTTTTTCCTTTGGGATTTGTGCGATGGGGCATTACAACTTGGTATTAAAGCCAAGGTTGCTAACATTGGGTTCTCTAGGTAGTTTGTGTCTGTTAGGAAACCTTTGTGTTAACTCTTGCTCTTACATAACACTTATGTTGTGCAAGATCATGCCTCGAGGTAGAGGTCATGACCAAGGAAGAGGTCGGGGTGGTGGCCATGGAGCCAACTGCCAAAATCCATCACCACCAAGTTCCCATGGTTGAGAGCATGAGGAACAACATAGTCCTCAAAATAATCCATCAAGTGGTAGTCATAACCTAGAACAACCTGGTTTAGATGGATAGTTGCAACACCTTCTGGGGGAGATTCTTGATCGATTGGGACCCAGGCTGAAGGTGGAGCAGTGGGTCAAGAGAGAAATCGAGGTGGAGGGAAGTAATGACAGATCATGATGCAATGCTAGTTGATCATATGAGAGACATGATGAGAGCTCACCCACCTATATTCGATGGTTCTGGAGGAGGTCTGGAAGTGGAAACATGGTTAATCAATCTGGATTGATGCTTCATGATGTACCCCTATGGTAGCAATAGCAAAGCTCGATGCAGAGTCATGCATCTGCGAGGCTTCACGTCCACTTGGTGGTTGTTGGAAGAGGAAAAGTTACATCTAGATATTAGCATGGTCACATGGGAGCTATTTCTGGATAGGTTCAAGGCTCACTTCCTTTTAGATCATTGGAGGCAACACATGGTAGATAAGTTTTATGACCTTAAGTACATGTTGATGTTTGTTGAAAAATATGAGTGGCGATTCTATGAATTGAAGCAATATGCAAGAATCAACCATGATGAGGGGATGCTATTTCAACATTCTGTTCGGGGCTTAAATGCTCAAATCAGTGGTGGAGTTAGAGTCTTCAAGTTGAAGACAATGGAGGTAGCAGTTGAGAAGGAATGTTTAGTAGAAGAAAATTTGGCAATGACATTGGGAGGAGACACTAGAGTTCAGATTGGCAGTGCCCGAACATCAGGTTTTGGTTCTAGAGGTGGTCAGCCTCAAGTTGCAGGGTCTTCTAGGATTTTTTAGGCACCCTTTAAGGGTGGTCCACAGTAGTAGCAGGAGTCACAGCCCAAACAAAACAAATCACAGTCTCAATAGGGAGACAAATATTAGAATAGGGAGAATCAAAGTTGGTAGCATAATAGACTAGATCATTTTGTGCAGCCTACACAAAGCACACAGTCGAGTGCACCGTTTGGTGTCAGAGGATTTGGACGAGGCATAGGTTGTTTCTCATGTGGGAAACAGGGACATATTTCCAGACAGTGTGCACAAAGGAGTACTTCAAGTTTTATCCAAAGACCAACTACTTCTGAATCAACAGTGGGCGATGCAGGTAGAGCACATTAGGTGTTTGTGGTAGTGGACAATCATCAAGCAGAACATTAAGCCATTATGATCGAGACATCAGGTGTGTTACATGACATTATTATTTCCATACTCTTTGATTCTAGTGCATTTGACTCTTTTATATCTCCTTTAGTAGTAGAGCAATGTAGATTGGTGGCATCTAGGTAAGGCATAAAATGGCAGGTTGAATTAGCCTCAGAGTCAAAGGTTGTAGTTGAGAAGCTTGTTGAAGGTTGTAGTCTAGATATAGGGGCATTGACAACTAAGGTGGATCTTCGGATCCTACCACCTGGCTTGTATGATGTCATCTTGGGAATGGATTGGTTGAGTGCACACCGTGCCATGATAGATTGTCATTGTAAGGCAGTGCAGTGTGTTGATGATTTCGAAAAGGAGGTGGAGATCATGGGTATTCAAAGGCCCATTTCCTTGCGAATGATCTCTGCCATGTAGCTAAAAAGGTTTTTCCAGTAGGGTTTTCAGCTTTTTGCAGTATCAGTGGGTGATCTTGAGTCAGAGGATAGTCGAGGGGTGTCATTAGATGATTACCCACTCCTTAAGGGGTTTTTTGATGTTTTTCTGAGCAAGATACTGGGTGTGTTGCCAAAGTGGGATATAGATTTCAGGATTGATCTTGTACCTAGAGTTGAGCCTATATCTCAGGCTTTGTATTAGATGACAATGTAAGAGCTTCAAGAAATCCATCTACAATTGGAGGAGCTGTTGGCTAAGGGGTTTATTCACCCAAGTGTTTCCCCTTGGGGAGCACCCATAATTTTTGTAAAGAAGAAGGATGGTTCTCTCTGTTTGTGTATTGATTATAGGAAGTTGAACAAAGTAACAGTGAATAATTGATATCCCATGCCCATAATTGATGATCTTTTTGATCAAATAAAAGGAGCGAAGATATTTTCTAAGATTGATCTCAAATCAGGGTATCATCAGCTATGTATTGTGAAACCAGATGTTCATAAAACAACATTTCACACTCGATACAAACATTATGAGTTCTATGTGATGTCGTTTGGGTTGACAAATGCACCTTCATTCTTCATGAGCTTAATGAATGGGGTGTTCCAAACATATTTAGATAGATTCGTCCTTGTGTTTCTTGAGAATATTCTGATTTATTCCAAATCTATGGAGGAACATGAGGAACATCTAAGACAGGTGCTATAGTGCTTAAGAGATAATCAGTTGTATCCCAACCTGGCAAAGTGTGAATTCTATAAGACATAAGTTTAATATTTGGGTCATGTCATTTCAGGTGAGGGAATTTCCATTGATCCTGTAAAGATTTCGGCCATTGTGGATTAGCCCATACCCACAAATGTCTAAAAAATTTGTAGTTTCATGGGACTAGCAAGCTATTATTGGTGGTTTTTCAAAGGCTTTTCTAGGATTGCACATCCCATTACCTCTCTCCAGAGGAAGGGGAAGAAATTTCTTTGGTCAGATCAATGTCAGTTAGCATTCCAAACTCTTAAGGAAAAACTGACTAGTGCACCAATTTTGGTAGTACCAGATCCTATGGGGGAATTTGTAGTATGTACAAATGCTTCCTCGAAAGGCTTAGGGGCTGTTTTGATGCAAGAAGGGCGAGTGATTGTGTATGAATCTCGTAAACTTAAGGAACATGAATTGAACTACCCCACACATGATCTTGAGTTGGCCGCCATGGTTCATGCTCTGGTAATATTGATACATTTCCTTTTAGGGCATTGGTTCAAGTTGTGTACAGACCATCGTAGTCTACAATACATCTTCACACAACCAAACCTAAATGCAAGATAGAGAAGGTGGATGGAATTTTTGTGCGAATACAATTTTAAAGTAAATTATATCTAGGGAAAAGAGAATGCGGTGGCAGATGCTTTGAGCTGGTGTAGACATGAGATTTCTACAGTGGCTCTCAAGGTTGATTTGAGGAGTCAGATCCTCGCCACTCTTTCCTCAAACAATTGGTATTAAGAGGTGGAATTTGAAATCGAGTCCGATAAAACTCTAGAAGGAAAATTTGTTAGATACTCACTGAATTCTAATGGTGTCTTGCGCTATGTGGGCTGAATGTATGTACCTCCTACAGAGGGTCTTCGCACACTAATATTGACTGAATCCCATTGGGCACCTTATTCGACACATCCTAGAGTTAAGAAAATGTATGAAATTTTGTGCTCACTATATTTTTGGGTAGGATTGAAGTGTGATATCACCAATTTTGTGGCTAGATGTCTAGAATGTCAAAGGGTTAAGGCTGAGCATCATCATCTAGTAGGTTTTTGGTAGCCTCATCTTGTTTCAGAATGGAAGTGGGACATTATCTCTATGGATTTCATTGTCGGTTTGCCTATGTCTTCCAGGTAGCACGACACTATCATGGTCATTGTGGACAAATTGACCAAGGTAGCCCATTTCTCTCCTATCCAATCTTCCTATAAGGCTTCTTTGGTAGCCAAGGTGTTCATGGAAGAAATTATCTAATTGCATGGGATACCACAAAGAATCACTTATGATAGAGATCTGGTATTCACATCTACACTATGGACATCTTTGTAGTGGTCCTTAGGGACTCAATTGAACTTTAGTTCTTCCTACCATCCTAAGACAGATGGTCAAAATGAGAGAGTCAATATGGTGCTCAAGGATATGCTCTGC
Source organism: Sequoia sempervirens (assembly GCA_007258455.2). Classification (NCBI taxonomy): domain Eukaryota; kingdom Viridiplantae; phylum Streptophyta; class Pinopsida; order Cupressales; family Cupressaceae; genus Sequoia; species Sequoia sempervirens. Next base: position 54,246 of record VDFB02020589.1, on the reverse strand, counting down.
ATGTATGTAATGGACCAACAATCACATTGGGAATATTATCTACACTTGATCAAGTTTTCCTACAACAATGGTTACCATAGTTCGATTGACATGACTCCTTTTCAGGTTTTATATGGTCATCCTTGTCGTACCCCTTTAAGATGGGATTGATTATAGGATAGGGTTCTTCTTGGACTCAAAATGCTTCAAGATATGGAACAATAGGTAGCTCACATTTGAGAGCATCTTGTAGCAGCTCAAGATAGGTAGAAGTATGTTGGTGCACATAGAGTTGATCGGCAGTTTGTAGTTGGTGATCGAGTGTTTCTTCGAGTACATTCACGGAAGATCCCTATTCAGTATAGAAAGGGTTCTAAGCTTTTACCCCACTTTTAGGGCCATTTGAGGTGTTAGAAATAATTAGTCCTATTGCGTACTGCCTAGCCTTGCCACCTAGTCTCTCATGGATTCATGATGTTTTTCATGTTTCAGTCCTTAGACCATATTATCCTGATGTTACTGTAACACCCCACTAAAGGACCTGGTGGATAACACAAAAGATATACAAGATCATGCCAATAATTTTTTTTTTAAAACTAAAGTGACATTAACTAATGCAACCCAAAAAATTAATATGAATGACATCATTACATTAACATCATGTCACAATCACATTATGACTTAAAAGTAACATCAATTATAACCCATTTACACACATATCCATCATGGTCCCCTGACGTCGCTACTACGATACACCTACACTGACTAAGCCTATATAAATACATTTGATACACTAAAACACATATAATTAATATTTTGAATGTAAATTATATTTCATACAACAAATTACATATGGTAACATAATTATATTTAAACCTTGTTTAACACTATGTTCATATGAACCTATTTTTAATCAACACCATGAAAGAGGTACAAAGAGACATCGCATCTACTACTAAATTAAGTTTATATGTATCATAAATACAATATTATTATGCTAACATTTCCATTACATAATAAACAACAATAAATATGTCTTCAAGACTACTTCAATCTATTTACATTTTCATTACAAGAATGCTACAACGTACAAGATATATTCATCTAAGAGGAATATATATAATCCATATTGAATACAATTTTCATGGAAATATCACCTACACATACATTTAACCATAGAATGAAGTGAAAGAAAAAACTCTCTATGTTGCGCATAATTTATATTACCTAAACCCCAATGGATGGTTCAGAAATACCACCCTACCATGTGGAACCCTAAGGTCCACTCCCTCCATGTTAGGAGATAACACTAGGGCCCCACACACAAGAAAAAAAAAGAAATAATGAGTGGTTGACACTAACTATCCAATGAAGACTACTAAAACAAGAATCAACCAAAAATTACAAGAACTTCCACAAAGGCCTTAGGTACTTCTAAAGAACCAATCACATAACACAACAAATAGAAAACTTAAAAGATTAGCATTATACCACGACACCAAAATGAAACATATTACATTATTTTCACAATTTTATAACATGATAACCAACTTTAACTTAACAATTCATAATGAAGACCAACAATGCACAACCTTGGTGCAATTGGTTTTTACACAAAAAATTCAACACAAGATCTCGCAAACATGAAGGGATTTCCAACATAAAAATAATAAACACATTCAAATAAAATGGTACAACACAATAAAAATTAAAGAATATAGTTATACCCCCTAATACAACTTTTAGAACTGAATTAATTCTCACTTGACAACAGTCAAATTTGTCAACCATAAAATAACCATAAAATAGTCATATCAACTCAAAATTAAAATCTGTAAAATACCCATTTCAGATTTAGTCGTAGAATACTTAGAAATATGAACAGAATTGATAAAAAAGTGAATCATAAATTCATAAAATGCAAAACAATAGACGACTCCCATAAAACTCTCTTTTCAGCAATACTCGATTATAGTCAAATGACAAAATGAGTAACCCAACAACTAGATCTTATCCAAATAAAATATTAAAAAAAAATTTAAAATTAATTTAATCCCTTTCAAACCCCTATAAATATAAAATCTCAATCTTTCATTGGCTGGTTATAGGAAGAAATAAGAATATTTGCAGTCATAGAAGAGCAACTTGATAGCAGCTCCGTGTTTCAACCATATCTCACAAACTATAATCTAGGATTTTGAGATTTTTGGTTAGAATTTAAACGACAATGAGATGAAACAACCCTTTAAAAATCTCACCAACCCAGTTCGTAAAAATAGATTTATGGGCAACGTAATCAGACCATTTTACTCGTAAAGAATAAAAATAACAAATATGTATTGAATTTTATTCTAGAATAAATAAATGTTTTATTCACACAAAAATAAAACTATATAATATTTATTTTCAAAAATCAAAGAGGGAGAAATCAATCAAATTATTCACACACCAAAAAATAAAATTAAACAAAAGATATCAAGATCCAACCTGAATCCAACACTTGGCAATGATAGGAATTTGATTTCGAGCTCTAAAAAATTTAACTTTCAAAACCCCCAAATTGCAACAACTTTCTCATGCTTCTTCCTCTTTGCAAGCATGGAAAAAACTTTCATAAAATGAAGAATCCAAAAACCAAAATGAACTCCATAACCAAATCACCCAAAAACAGAGAAAACCCTCTCTCCCTAAAAATAAATAAAATAACTTCCCATGCATTGGCTCCTTTCTTTTTTCTTGCCTATGCATTGGCTCTTTTAACTTACATTTTCGTCATTTTTCAAAATGAAGTAATTAGAGTAAATTTAGGGCTTTAAAAATGAGATTTAATGAAATAAAAATACCTCTAACCCATAAGGCTATCACCCAAAAATTATTTTAAACCATTAAAACCACATAAAGACTTCATAAAACATAAATTAAGTGACCATTTTATTAAAATGAATCAAAAGACTAATAAGACAAAAATTATATCTAAACAAAAGTAAAACAAACTTTATTCAATAAATAATAACTAAATACTAAATAATGAATAAACAAAACACTTGATAATAATAAAAAAAAGATTAAATAATCATTCCCCAAAATAATAACATATTAATATGTGCATAAAAGTATTATGACTTATTAACATAAATAAATATATTACTTACGAATAATATTAGATCACACTCAACACATTAATAACAATTATAATAACAACTAACATATTGATCCACTATTTATCTTCACCCGAATAATCTACAAACCAAAGTAAGACATAAACCATGAAATAATTTCATATGAAAGAAACATTCACATCAAAACATAAATAACATTAATCACAATCATAACAACCCAACTAACCACAGGGTTTAACACCAATAGGTTGGGATCTAAAATCAAGACTAGACAACAAAATCAAACAATCACATATCCCATAAGAAACATTCACATAAGTGCAAAACTCCAAACATAGGGTAAAGGAGGTTAGATATTGTCCCATGACAATCTGAAAAGGGTGGTCACACACTGAATCAATTGTCCCTAATTGGGGACCATGGCTAGGGTTAGGTTATAACTTGGGCCTAGATGTTATCTCCTCAACCACCATTGGGATTAAAGACATGCTCAGACTTGCTAATTTAGGTGGAGATGTAGCCTAGTACCTATTCACGCAAACATATAAATTAGAGCACATGTGCATAATAGTCGAAGCACTAAGAAATAAACTCTAGCAATCGTATCTTATATTTGTATGTCTTTCATATGCCCAATGGTACGATGTTGCCCTTTCCACTTATCCTAACAAGCATACTACTACATCACTTAACTATCCAAGTAAATATCTACATAATAATAATAACATAACAATATACATCATACTCACCAAAGCACTAACAGAAGCTCATGTCCCATATTGCAACCACAAAGTTTGAACACAAGTTAGTACATCTTTATGACAATAAACATAATCATAATCAAAATCATAATAACATGTCAACACAATAATAATATGTTAGAATCAAATGAAAACTCCAAAGGTAATCAAAACACTCTCATCATATCAATATATCCATAAATTCATAATATACAATATCAATTGCTTAACATTATTAGCACATACCTTTAAATGTCCCTATTATTTTACCTTCGTCTCCAAGTTTCAAAGTCAAACTTCCTGCACATCCATAGTGAGAATGGAGGGGCACTACAATTACTCACGTGCTTGATTGGAATGCTCTACAGGTCAATGATGGGTAGCTAGTTCTCGAGCCCATGGCCATGCTACAACATCGGAGACTCGCCCTTAGGGGCAAAGATATTGAACAGGTGTGGGTTCAAAGGGACCAAATGATGAGATTTCAACGACATGGGAGGATGTGTCCCACATTAGAGAGGCTTATCCATATTTATTTACTGGCTTCTAGGAGTAAGCTATGTTCTGGGCGGAGGCTATAATACCCCCCCATGTTGTTGATACTCTTTGATACTCTTATATATTGGTTTGATACTTGGTTTGTGATGGTGATTAGCTCACCGACTTGGTTGTGTGTGGATTCATAGTTTGGTTGGTTTGTTGCACTTGACATTACTATGATAATTGATGATACATTATGTGGTGGCTATATTAATTGGTTATGCTATGGTTTTCTTTAATATTATATGTGGTGATGTTGTGATTCTATGTTGTTATGGTTTCTTATGTATTTTCTAGTGAGTCTTGGTGAAAGGATGAAGTAGCATCACTTGCTTGCGAGTGCCCTGCTACCCCATGATTACCTTTCATGGTGTGTCTGCAATGGAGATTTACATACTACTTGACATTTGTTTGTATATAGAAATTGCAGGAACAAAGTCTCAATTCAACCTTCTTCAGCAAGACAAGGTGAGCATTAAATTAACCCAATGGGTATGATGTTGAAAAAGGGTGTAATTCCCTATCTTGTAACCTAAGGAATGTAGCATTGTCTACGAAAGTGTAATAATTTTTTTTTAAAGTATTAATATTAACTTTATTAGTTGCATACATTCTCTAAGTTATGCGATGACACACTACTTGAGAATCCCATAGATGACTTTAGTATTTAGCATTGCATGTATTTAGATAACATAAACTTAAAAGTATAGATTGAATAACATTTAAATCACATCATTGAAAGCATAAAATACATAAAGGATTCTTTCATACATTGCATTTGAAATAACATTACAATACTCATTTTCCATAATGAGGTAGATCAAATAAATGTTTACAATTACATATTATAGATGTTCACCTCATTAATAATTGAGGAGAGATATAAATATACAATTTACAATGATACAATTAAGGAAGTACACATATTCAAATACGAGCTCTCCATCCATGAAGCTCTCGTTGCCACGATCAAGAACTGGGGACCCAACGGAGTAAGGTGCACGTTCCACCCAACCATGTGGTACCCGTAGGTCCACCCCCCATGCTAGGAGACAGTAATAAGGTTCCCTAGATATAACCTACAAACCCTAGACACAAGTAAAACCATAGACCAATCTACATAAGTACATACTTAACTTTTGGTTACATTATTTCCAAATTTAGGAAAATCAAATATACTAAGTTCATAAAGTAAACTGTTATTTTAGGTGGAGTGTCATCACAATGCTGCATAGGTTACCTTGGTTTTTCTTCCTAGGTTCCGGCCCCCAACATGGGTTACCCTGGCAACCTCTTACAAAACATAGCCCCTCATGCAAACTGTTGCGGTATCGAATATCTTTTAAGATAACAAGATTTAGACTCTACCATTCCAGGCCTTCTCGACTTATTCTCAAGACTAAACTAGCCCTTGAGTCTATAAGTGAGGCATAATTAATCCAGTTAAATATTTTAGAATACCCAATATGTTGATTTAGTTTTCTCTGATTTACTAACTCTACATGAGTTACCCAGACACCACTTTATGTGTCGGCCCTCACAAAGAGCCACTCCCCTAAAAATAACACAAGGAATCTAAGTCCTCTAACTAAGGTAAACAAAGTGCACATATTCATACATCAAAATACCAATCATAAAACAATAATCATCAGAGCCTGTTGATAGAATCAAGTGTCTCAAAACCTAACAAAATCATGTGCACTACCCTAGTTAACTCAAAGGATATAATTTAAACAATAACAACTCCCACATTAAACAATCTTATCTGGAATACTTGTACTTCTAATACATTCCCAATTTGCCCAATAAAGAGAAACACAATTTTAAAGCAAATCGAAACAATAGGAATCTACATTAGGATTTACTAAATCCAGTCAAGTCAAATAAAATTTGCATGAAAATAAATTAACCTGGTTAAAATTTATTATCAAAATAATCTAATTTTAACTTTCACAATTTCACTTATCAATATATGTCAAATTTTCTTTTCCAACCTTATTGTTATAAATCTAGCTGATGTCTTACTTAACATATATTTAAACTCAAAGAAATTCTTATTTCATTACTAAAATAAATATGAATTTATAAATTTGTTTAAATAAAAAAATTTAAATATATATATATATATATTTAAAAGTATTATAAATCAAAACCCTAAATCAAAATTTTATTCGAATTAATACATATACCCGAATTTTATTTTATTTTAATATTTACAAAGGGTTTCATACATTAAACAGGACTGTGAACACAGTCTCTGGTTGTATACATAGCCCTCCCCGTATGGGAAGGCGGCTGTGTGACAGTCGTGCGCTACCTATGAGGGCAACACCAGCTGCCTCCACAGTCGTCGCCCCATATGGGGGTGGCTGTGGGGTAGCCCCTGCGGCCCCCTTACTACATGCTATTGGATTTAAAATGCTAATATGAAATATACGAAAATCCATGACAAAGATCTTTGTTTTCTCTAGTGTTTATTTCCGTTTACAAAAACTTCAAAACCCCTTAATTTCGCCCGTACGACAATGGCGATTTCAATCTAAATATTCATATAATTATAAATAAATAACTTTCACAATCCAATATATATATGAATCCATAAAAATATGTGTATATAAATTTTTATATATATATTTTATACATATATATATATTTATATATATATATTCACAATTAAATAAATGACAATTATTTAAAACATGAATAGATTTTCAACAGGGTTCTTCAAAGGGAAGTTGGGAAATTTAACAGTACACACAAATTTTTTTCCCCAACAAATTCTAATTTATTCCCAGAGGTTTCAATTTCATTTTTCCCAAATAAACGATTTCCTTCACAAATTTTAACTCAAACTATTTCCTGTAGGAAGCTTTTAACAAAGAAATAACAAATTCTCTACAGACTAAATTACCGAGAAGAGCAAAGATTTAATACACAAACAATTTCCTCAAGCCTTCATGCATATAACAAATTTTAACAAATCCTCACAAAACAAAACCTTTTCACAGACAATCTTTTCAAAAGAAATAAATTAAATTACTAGGATAATACCTGTATTCTTGTAACTTCAAAAACTTGTCCGTAGAAGATAACCTTTGTTGCTTGTTGTGTCCAATCCTCCAAAGTTCCTGTAGAAAACCAATATCTAGAAGAAAACAAATACTAAACAGAGACAATTCCAAGACTACTTCTAGAAATATTTTGCAAATCATCGAGGAAGTCACAAAATTACACAAATCAATATTTTTAGTAGAACCCTATTTTTTTTCATTTTTCGTGAAGTAATCTTCTATTTTCCCCAAATCCATAAAAATCTTCTAAGAGAATCCTCAACAAACAAAAAACAATTAATTTAACTATCACACATGTCGAGAAGAAAATATCTTCTAACCACCTCTCGGATAATCTTTCCTTTCTTCCTTATCGAAAATTGAATGCATTTCAAGAATTAAAGAATTTAAATTTTAAAATACAATTTCCCTTTTTCCTTATTTTATTTATTTATTTAACAATTAAAATACCATTTCCCACAAAACAATTAATTTAAATTAAATCTATTCACACAAATAAAATAACTTTAATTTAATTAATTAATTTATTTAATTAAATAAATTTAACCTCAATGATTAAATTACTTAACCAAACAAACTAATTTAATTAATTAAATAAAATATAAAACTTTATTCTCAACATTTAAAATTTGATTTTAAATAAACATTAAATTAACAAAAAAATTCTTTGAAAATAATTAATCCAATCAAACACAAAGGAGACCACCAAAGACAACAGACTTAACTGACGACATACTTTGACTGGGTTTAAGACTAGACTAGGATAAACCTTGTTACTACCTCCCAATCAACATTTCCATTGAGTCTTGACACGCTCAGACCTGAGAAACTAGGTGGAGTTGGTGTCATGTACCTACAATCCTACAATAAAACAAATAACATACATATATATATAATCCATTATACAAGCACACTATGCAGAGAAAATCACAAAAATCACAGGGCACTCACAAGCGAGTGATGCAACTCCATTCTCCACACCAATACACATCACATCAAACTGACAAATTAAATAACAGTTAATCTACCATAAACATATATATACCAATAACATCTAAAGGAAACGCCTATGATAATACAAAGCATGTCAAAAATTAATTATCATCATACAATGTTTCATCACATCACAAAATAAATCCACTTTCGCTCTAATGTCAGTGATCTAAATATTGAAAACAAAGTACCAAAGTCTATCAATGTGAAAACATGCTAACAAAAAACATAAGCAAAATGGAGGGGTACTACAAAGGGAGTTGATAAGGAAGCGTGCCCGCCCCAAGTCCATCACCTCATTGTGAGTCTTTCAATGTTGTGGTCTTGACCTTGTCTTTGTCCTATTATTGTTGTTTATTTATTTTATTTGTGGATAGTTATTTAATTTATCCTTATTTTATATGAGATTAATTAATGTTATCTTGTAAATATGATTAATTGTATGTAATTGTAATTTAGTTAAATGTTGGATTTAAAATATTGTAAATTAAAAGATATTTAATTAATTAAAAATGATAGACTAATTAATTTTAATAAATAATGTTTGTGATAATTGTAATTGTCTTTTTCAAAATATTAATATTAGAAAATTTAAGGATAATATCATGTGAGGATAAATGTGAAATTAATGAATTTTTAATTAAAATTTGTGAGATAAGTGTGAGCTTTTAAAGCAATAAAAAGAACCAATGGAAGGGTTGGATTTTTTATTTTTATTTTTAAAACGATCTTTATTTATTTTTCCTTATTTTATTGTGAGAAAAAAAAAGTTTCTACACACACATGAAGGGCTTTTTGGTTTTGTCTGAAAAAGAAAAAGATAGTTTTTTGTGCTTCTCTGTAAAAATTATTCTTGAAAGAAAAAGATTATTGATCCAGAAGTTAGCTGAAAGAAGAATTTGGAGAAGAAACTGTAGAGGAAATCTATTTTCGAAAGAGGAAGAAGGGCTACCGTGTTGGATTCATTATCAAATGAAGGACTCCAGGTTCTTTTAATTTATTAATTCATTGTTTTGTAAGGGAAATGAAAACCATGTCTGCCATATTCAAAAATCAATATCTATGTTTTGAAGAAATCTTTTGTTGTTCAAATATTGCTTGTGTTAAAATTTTAAATCTTTTGTAGAAAACTATTGAGAAACTTTTTGAATTCTCTTCAATAAATTTAGTTGTGAAATTCTTGTTTTGAAATAAAATCAATTTATTATGGAATTAAAATTATGTGCCTAGATTTATTTTGTGCCTGTAGAATAAACTGGACTGTTGATTCATTTTATTAATTTTATTTTATTTATGTTTGAGGGAAAAAATATATGTATACCTATATATATATATATGAAAATATATACATATATATGTATATATATATACATGTACATATGTTATATGTTGTCTTTTTAAATATATATATATATATATATATATATATATGTTATGGGGGGGAGTGGTCGGTGGCCACCGTACCACCCCAACCCCTGGTGGTATGCGTAGATCACAGGTTGCGCACAACAGCCGAGGATGTTGGATGCAACCATGTGGGCTGCGTGGGGTCTGTTCTTAAAATTTGTTTTTAATTCAATTTTTATTAATTCAATTTTCTATATTATATATAGATTATATCAATATATATATTAATATTAATATATATTAATCTATATTTATATATATATATAGCTATAAAATTACAGAGATTTAATATGGGTAATTTTATAATATGTTTTAAGTGCATAATTTTTAATATATGTTAAATTATTATATTATATATATGTATATACAGATAAAAGCATGTATATATATATATAAAGATGGCTATATATGTGAAAATTATCGAATAAATTAGATAATGTTAAATTTGCAATGTTATAGTGTAATTGAGTAAATTAGAATTAAACTATGTGATTTAAGTTAAGTTGAATATTCTCGAGTAAATTCGTTTATTTATTTCTTGGTGAAATTATTGTGTATTAAAACATGTTAGATGGTGTTGTTTTACATAATTGTGTATTCTCAAGATTATTCGCTGAATCCATTGTGGTTTTCTCTTAATTGGGATTTTGTATTGTGGGAAAATACCTTGAATTAGTTTATCCTTTTGTAGGAGCTTAAGTGGTTGGTTAGGGACTTCCAGAGGTGGGGAAATTGATATTTTATATTTGATCTTTTAAATTTGATATTTGTCCCTATTTTTGGATATAATTGTGACTTGAGCTTACACATGGGTTGTACCATTTTTATGGATATTGTTTCATATGATTTTGGTGAGATGGTGTTGCCTCACGAATGTTCCATTTGTGGTTTAGTGTTCTTATTGATACAATCCCTTGGAATTGGATTTTTATGTTTTGGGTTCTAGGGAGAGTGGCTCTACGTGGGCACCGACGCACAAAGGGGCTGTCAAGATAACCCATGTTAGAGTTAGAGTAATAAGTGATAACCTAATTAATTAATTAGGGGGTGGGTAGTAAAACATTAATAAGATAATTATGGATTTATCGTTCACCTGTTAGGGCTCTCATAAACTAAAGGTGGGCCGAGAAGGTCGTGGTTGGCAAGGTCGTTGCCTCATCTTCACCAAAGGTTAACTATTTCGCATGAGTCACCCTATGGAGTGGCACCTTGAAATAGGTAGTCAGGATAACCATAGATGGAGGTGGCACCTTATGATAGGTTGTCTAGATAATCCATGTAAGGCCACGTGATGAAACTCTCCTCTTGTGTTCCCTTTGAGTTGTTTTATTGAAATCCTCTGGAAGTGGTATATTGTTATCTTTTGGAGATTTATTGTTGTTATGAGATATTTATTTGTGTTGTCTTGCTTTTTGTGTCTAGAGTTTAGTCTTGTGTTACTATTTTGATGTGCTTGGTTAGGGATCCTTCCTTGTTTACTCCTACATGGAGGTGGTTAGGTGGAACGTGCAACGCACCCCGTTGGGTCCCCTTATGATGCAATTGTACCATTTAGTGCAGAGTTTTGTTGATGCAGTTTGATAAAGGATTCATATGTTATAAAATGTATATTTGTACTCCAAATGTATTTTATGTATTGATGTGTCACTCCCACGTGCATTGGGAAGACTTATGATGTAATTTTGTATATGTGTTCATTGAGATGTGCTATCAGAATGATGTAATGTATTATCATACCATATAAACCATTCTTGAACTACCATATGTAAATATTGTTGATATTATGTTGTATCTATGGAAATATGTACTTAATATCTTCATGATTATTTTATTGGATTTGTATGTATGGTTTTATATGGTTTATTCTTATCATTTTGGTTATCATTAATGAATCTTTTAAATGATGATATGTGAATGAATGGATACATAATAGGTAATTGAATGTTTCATCTATTAACTTTGTTATGGGATAGTTTAGGTACTGTCCTCATGTACCCCAAGGGACTTTGATGTGCAACTTGAAACATTGGTTATGTTGGAACACTTAAAGTGCATTCCTTATGTTTTTTTTTTTTTAAATGTTGCATTTTTAGTTGTTCCTTTGGGGTTTGCATGACGGGGCATTACAATACGCATCATATTGCCATGTTTTGGTCCATCATGATCCTGCACATACCCAAAACAAAGTTTGAATGCTATAAAAAGTAGTGCAAAATGTGCAAAGGGATTGATTCACACAACCTAGCAAATGAGTCCCAGTGATGCATTTTTTGAAAATTTTCAAGATTTTTAAATTGAATTTTATCTTTTTTATGTTTTCTGATATATATATGAGATGTAAATGTAGAATTTGATTGATTTTAATTGAATTTTAAGTGCAAAAATGCAAGCTAAATAAGCTTTCACTAATGAAAAAAATTGAAACCCTAGAATGCAAATTAACTAATGCAAACTCCTAATGCAATGTTAATGCAAGCTAAGTCTAGGATGTAAATATACTCTAAATTAGAATTATGAAACTATGATGTTCCTAATGCAGGTTCACCAAAATGGAACCAAAAATTAGGATCAGAAGGTTTCCTATTTGATTCACATCAGGTTCACCAAAATGGAAACTATGGAAAATGGGGATAATAGTAGGTTGTTTAACTACTATCACACCCACTTCCAAAGATGTTCCACTTAAGGATAACCCTAGAGATCACAATGTAAAGGAGAAAAATATCTTGAAATAGGGTTGTCCTAGGAAATGAATATGATTTAATGAGGGGTTCACCACCAAGTTTAGACTTGGAAAAGGAAATGCAATGCAATTTGTAAGACAAAACCTTGATTGAATGTAAACTAACTCTAAATGACCTAAAAAGATGGATAAAATGAAACAAAAAGTTATGAAATAGAAAGTGTGCACTTGCAAGATTGAAGGAATAATGGAGGTTTCAAATTCTAGAAAGTTTGCTCTCAATGCTAACTAGGACCCATTTGCCAAGATAGGAGAATTAGTCCCGCTTCTAGAAAAATGTGCAAATACAGGTTTCAGCCAAAAGGGTATCCAGATATGTAAAAATATCTATTAGGCCTATATAGTGGGATGCATTCACCACTTATGGCGAGTAAATCCACTTCTACTTTTTTGAAAGTTCAGGACCTAATTTTATTCCTCTCGGTCAACTCTACTCTTTTTGGCTAGTTTTCGAATTTGAAACTCAAAATTACTACCTGTAGGTCTTCTCCAAGCTTCTCCAAGACTTGATGACAACTTTAGGGATGTGATAAATTTTCTCCAACTTTTCTCCTTCATGAATCTGCAACCTAGCCCTACAAATCATAGACAAAGGAGAGGGAAAAATTCTATGGGGTTAGTGAATGGGGTTTTCCTTGTTCAAGCCCCTTGTTGGTAATTAAAACTTGAAATGAAAGAAAATATGAATGGAGAATGATGAATGAACAAATAAAAATGTTCTAACAACCCAAAACCTAGCAATAAGGTGCTACAAATATACTTGAAATGGCTACAATGGATGTGGTTCTTAACTCTTTCTTGAATTAAGTTGATCTTCCTTGAAACACTTGCTTGAATCATAAACTCTACATCACAATTGCAAGCACAATAATAAACATGATGAATGTAATCTTTGACATGATGATTGACACTTGAATTATTCTATAAAATGTTTGATAATATACCCTTAAATACCTTTGAATGGTCTTGTGAATGCTCAAATGCTCTTGTGAACTATCTTGAATGCTAGGTGACTAGTAAAATTGCTAGGTGTTGAATATGAGTGAAAGAACCTTGTATTTATACTCAATTATGAAATAATTCCCAAAATTACAACACTACAAGCAAACATAAAATCTAGGAGAACAAAATACAACCATAAATTTGAATTAAATTTCAATTTGGGCCACATGAGATTCATTCACCCAAAGTGGTGAATGAGTCCCATCAGACATAATGTATGGGACCAAAAATGAAAAGTGCTTATAAATGTGTTAAAACTATTTTGGGGCCAAAAGATCCAGGTGGGACCCATTCTCCCAAGGTGGCGAATGAGTCCCAGATCTCTAAATTCAAGCCAAATAATCCACGAACACTTGAACTATGATTGATTATTGATTAGTGTCAGGATTATCCTTAAAAAATGCAATAAATGAGGCTTTTGGATGCAAAATAGGGTTAATTAAAGCATAAGAAAGCCCAATTATTAATGAAAACCCTAGATAAATGTGAAAGTGTGTTATAACACTTTACAACACTCTAAATAAGGTAGTATTAAGGATGATTTTTATTAAAAATAGGTTTATTATGTTTAATTATTTGATAAAACCCTAGAAATGTGTGAAAGTGACTTACAACACTTCACAAAACTTTAACGAGGCTCCATTAAAATTTATTAATTCACAAGGGCCCAAGACCTAATGTGAATGTTTCAAACACATTACAACAATAAATCAAGCCAACATTAAGCAAAAATCACAAGGAGGGACCACACAAGTCAAAAAAAGTAGAAGGGTTACTTTTTAGGTGACTCCAGAAAGATATTTATTTTATTGGAACCCTATTTTTCTAATACTTGTTACTAGCATAATATGATTATGTGAATGAATTCTATATGTTGTCTATTTTAATATGTTAAATAGATATTTCACTTATTATTAATAAAAGATTGTACTTAGGTTTATATCAATTAATTCAAAATATATAATGTGTATATGATTATTCTTATGGTGTTTTATTTTAAAATATTTCAAAAATACTCTTTGAATCAATTTTTAATTTAATATTTGTTATATAATTTAATTATTTATATATGTATTGAGTTATATTTTGGAGTCAGGAAATGAAAGTACCATATATATACATACATACTGGAGTCACCAAAAAAGTAACCATTCTACTTTTTATGACTTGTTCAAGCCCTCCTTGTGATTTTGGCTTAATGCTCCCTTGATTTGGTGTTGTAATGTGGATAACACATTCACATTAGGTCTTGGGAACTTGTGAGTTAATAAATTTTAATGGTTCCTTGTTCAATTTTTGTGAAGTGTTGTAACTAACTTTCACATTTTTCTAGGATTTTATCAAATAATTAAACATAATAAACCTATTTGTAATCACAATCAACCTTAATCTTGGATTATTTGGAGTGTTGTAAAGTGTTGTAACACACTTTCACATTTCTGTAGACTTATCATTAATAATTGGGCTTTCTTATGCTTTAATTGACCCTATTCTGCATCGATAAGCCTCATTTATTGCATCTTTTCAAGGATAATCTTGACACCAATTAGTAACCAATCATAATTTAGGTGTTCTTGGCTTGTGTAGCCTAGATTTATGGATTTGGGACTCATTTTCCACTTAAGCGAATGGATCTCACCTAGATCTTTTTTCCCTAAACTAGATTTTACACATTTCTAAGCACTTTTCATTTTTGGTCCCATACATTATGCCTGATGGGACTCATTCACCACCTTGGGCGAATGAGTACCATGTGGCCTAAATTTAAATTTAGTTCAAATTTCCAGTGGGATTTTGTTCTCCTGGATCTGATGCCGACTTATAGTGTTTTAATTTTTGGAATTCTCCCATAATTGAGTATAAATAGAAGGTTCTTTCACTCATATTCAACACCTACCAATTTTACAAGTCACCTAGCATTCAAGAGAGTTCACAAGAGAATTTGAGCATTCACAAGAGAATTCAAAGGCATTCAAGGGTAGATTATCAATCATTTTAGAGAATTCTTCAAGTATCAATCATCATGTCAAATATTGCATTCATCATGTTGGTTGTTGAGCTAATAATTGTGATGTAGAGTTTATGATTCAAACAAGTATTTCAAGCAAGATAACCATCAATCAAGTAAGAATCAAGAGCCACATCCATTGCAACCATTTCAAACATATTTGTAACACCTTATTTCTAGGGTTTGGTGTGTTGCAACATTATTATTTGTTCATTCATCATTCTCCATTAATATTTTCTTTCATTTCAAGGTTTAATTACCAACATTGAGTTTGACCAAGGAAAACCCCTATTCGCTAACCCCACAACACTTTTCTCTCTCCTTTGTGTGTGATTTGCAGGTCTAGGTTCTATATTTCCTAAGGAGCAAGTTGGAGAAAAGTTGTCAAATCCCTAAAGTTGTCATCAAGCCTTGAACAAGCTTGGAGAAGACCTACAAGAGGGAATTTTCAGTTTTGGATCCTAAAAACAGTCAAAAAGAGTAGATCAGACCAAGAGGAACAAAATCAAGTCTTGAATCTTTGAAAAAGAAAAAGTGGACTCATTCACCATAAGTGGTGAATGATTTACATTGCATAGGCCTAAAAGAGATTTTCACAGATCTAGATACCCTTTTGGCTTAAACTTGTATTTGCACATTTTCCAAAAGACATGATTGATTCATCTAGCTTCGCGAATGAGTCCTAGTCAGCATTAACAACATATATTTTAGAATTACAGATGTTCACTCTACATTCTTTAGTCTTCCAGGTTCACACTTTCTATTTCATAACTTTCTATTGCATTTTGTCCATCTTTTTAGGTCATTTAGAGTTTGTTTGCATTCAATTAGGGTTTTGTCTTACAACTTACATTGCATTATCTTTTCCAAGTCTAAACTTGGTGGTAAACCCCTCATTAAATCATATTCATTTCCTAGGAAAACCTTATTACAAGATCTCTTTCTCCTTTGCATTTAGATCCATGCGGCCCTCCTTGAGTGGAACATCCTTGGAAGTGGGTTTGATGGTACTTAACCAACCTATTATTATCCCCAATTTCCATTAGTTTGATTCTGGTGAACCTAGATTTAGAACATCATAGTTTCATATTTCTAATTTGGAGTGCATTTACATCCTAGACTTAGCTTGCATTAACATTGAATTAGGAATTGCAATGGTTAATTTGCATTCAAGGGTTTCAATTATTTACATTAGTAAATTATCATTTAGCTTGCATTTTTTCACTTAAATTCATTGAAAATCAATTAAATTCAGTATTTGTATCTCATGCATATATCATAAAATATAAAAATTATAAAATTCAATTCAATTATTTTTGAAAATTTTCAAAAAAGTCATCACTAGGACTCATTCGCCACCTTGGGCGAATAAATCCCTCTACACATTTTGCATTGCATTTTCTAGCATTGAAAATCCTTTTTTTGAGTTTTTCTTTCCTATTGTTACCTTTTTGTTTCAGTCTACATATTTCCCATTTCATTGAATTTAATGCATTTAGCTTAATTTCATTCAACTTGTGCATTTCTTAAAATCAAAATTGCATTTACAATATTGTTGCATAGTTTGAAATCTCAAATTCACATCATGGAGATGTGATTTAGCAAGCTTTGGATGTCATTAAATTCCTTAGTGGATGTGTCAATCTTTTCCTTTAGAAATTGAACTTACTCATGCTCACTTACCTCCTAATGCATGTCTTCCTTGTGATGTTGACATCATTGGAGAAGATGATGCAAACATGAATAGGTTCCTAAATAATTGTCTTGACAACCTAGAAGCTAATGCATCCTTTTACCCATCCATGAAACAACCAAATCATCCTACAATACCACCTCTTGAGATATATGGTTACTTACATCTTGAAACAAAAGTTGAACCTTAGTTACCTACAATAGGTGAACGTAGTTCCTCTAGACAAGCAAACACTCAACCATTTTATGATAACAAAGTAATAAACACTCCCATCAATCTTGAAAAAAAATATGGAAAAGGATTCACAATCTTGAGTAAATAAGGATATGATATCAGAAGTGAACATGAGATTCATCAAATCCTAGAGAAAATACCAACTGATGAAAAGACAAATGGATTAGGCTATCAAGATCCCTCTCATAACAGAAAACCTCCTAGACAATATCTAAGGCTTTGAAATGATGGTAGAATGATCTTTGATTCTCCTCCTGATATGCATGTACTTCTTCCTAAAGAACAACTAATGACTCACAACAATGACAAGGATGATAGGATCACCTTAGGTGCCCTTCCTCAACCTTCAACTAGAGAATTCGGTGAATCTATCAAACACAAAAGACATTACAAATTACAAAAGTTACAACCTTCTCGTCCACCACCTAAAAGTGTGTAGCATAAAAAAAAGTGCACTTTGCCTGATTCAGGAATAATTAATGATAAGTTAGATTTAGCATCACCTTGATCTAGTGTTGTGAGGTCTTTTACACATCCACATGGGCCCTTACAAACTGAATAAAATGAATTTATCAATATCTTGTAAAGGTGTTGTAAATCACTTTCACATTTTTCTAGACTTTTATTAAGCATTTAAGTCTAATGGACCTATCTTTCCCTTAATTCAATGTTATAAAATGTATTTAATTTCATTTTCACATTAATCTAGAAGGCTTGTAAATTAAACCTGGTTTTAATCTAGTTTTGTAGTGTGTTTAACACATTCACATTGGATATTGTTCCTTTATAGGCTATGTGTACCTCATTTTAATGTTGTAGAGTGTATTTAATCACACTTTCATATTGAAATTTGTGTCCCTATCCCTAATCACCCTTGAAATCATAATTAATAGGTCCCTATGACCCCATATTGTGCATCTCAAAGCATATTCTAATAAAAAACCCAACTAGGTCAACATATAAACTTAATTTATGCATTCCCCGACATCCCAGATGGCAAAATAGCCCCTATGGGACCCATTCACCACTTTGGCTCAATGAGTCCCTTCTAGGTGTGACTCATTCACCCAGGATGGTGAATGAGTCCCATTTGGGCCATTTTCAAGGTTTGAGCATGAAAAAATGGGTTTTATGTTTAATTTTCTCCAATGTCAATGGGATCAAATTAATGACCATTTGAGTGCCTTGTCTATATAAATAAGCTTCCAAACCCTCATTTTATCCAAGTAACATAAGATATTCATGTTTTTAAGTCAATCAAGCTAGGGTTAAGCATTTCAATTCTTCACAAGGTCATCAAGATAGCATCCAAGCTCATTTCTAAGGCATTCAAGGGAAGATTCTTCATCCATTGTTGCAACAATTCAATATCTATCATCATGGAAAGTTTCCAACATCTCTATATCATGTTTATGTTTCATCATCTTATTTCATCATTTTGGATTAATTACCTAAAAGGGGTTTGACCAAGGCAAACCCCTATTCCCTAACAATCAACATTTTCTCTATTTCTTTGTGTGATTACAGATCTAGGTGATTTGAAAGGCTTGGAGATAATTGAAGATTAGGTTTCAAACTTTTTTGAGTTATTTCCCTATTGGAAAGGTTAAAATACTCACAAAAGTCACTTACAGCCCCAGAAATCAAGGTTTCAGATCTAGACACTTGGAGGAATAGAAACAGAAGACCAAGAGCTACAAATTCCACTTTTGAGTTTTTAGAAAAGTCAAAGTGGACTCATTCACCATTAATGGTGAATGATTCCCACTGTACCTATTTTTTAGAGATCTTTATGGATTTGAATACCCATTTGGCTAAAACAGGATTCGGTGTCATTTTCCAGAACTGGGACTAATTTGCCTAGAATGGTGAATGAGTCCCACCAAGCTTAAAAATTAGCTCCTTAGGATTTCAGAGCTCCATTTTATCTCCAGCAAGATTCTAGGTGCACACTTCTAGTTTTTTAACTTTCTATTTTGTTTCATGATCATTTCTAGGTCATTTAGCATATACTTGCATTTCACGCTGTGATTTCCAACATTTCTTGTTTTTCAAGTTTACACTTGGTGGTGAACCCTTTCTTGTCCCAGTCATCTCTAAGGATATCTTATAGTCATGTCTCTCACATCCTTCATTAATTTGAGATCTCTAAGGTAACCTTGAGTGTGGATATTGTGAAATTGGATCCCTTCTTCCTAATCCCTTTATTATGGACAAGGAAGTGAAGCGTCTAATTTTGGTGTCCACATTTTGGTGAACCTAACTTTTAAACATCATAATTTTGATTTGGAGTCCATCATCATCCTAGATCTAGATTACATTAATTTTTCATTAGGATTTGTATTGGTTAATTTGCACTTAGGATTTCTAAATTTTTGCATTAGTGAAAGTGAATATAGCTTGAATTTTTTCATTTAATTTCATTGAAAATCATTCAAAAGCTACATTTTCATTTATTCTTAAAGTCATACAACATAAAAAGCATCAAATTCTTTGGGTAAATTCTCTAGTTTGGGATCTGCTTCATGCTTCTGAAAATGCTTTGAGCTAGTCTGCTAGCAGAGTTCAGGTACATCAAAATATGGTGAATCCAAGTTCAACATCCTCTATGCAATTCAGTAGAGCTCCAACTCATATCTGAAGGGTGTTTGAGAGAGGGACTCAATTTTTAGAGGGTTTAGAATTGAAAGATGGAAATTCTATTATGGGGGAGTAAATGAAACAATAAAAATGGTCTGTGGATTTTTTGTCCAAAGTTACCGAGTATGTTTTGTATGTTGTAATGGGTTTAACTTAATAGTTTAGTCTTTGGGGAATTAATTTAGGGCAAGATGGATGAATTTTTAATTATCAACATGCCTTGCCTTTGGGATATGTAATTAGGGTCAAGTTGGCTAAATTTTGAACTATCAGCTCAATTCCTATATGCTTTGAAAATGATCAAATTCTACTCTTTTAGGGCTATAACTGGAAGTTTTCTTACTAGTTTTTTCCTGCCAGTATGCCCTTTAGAACAATTTTTTGTATATATCTATTTATTCATAATAAAATATTATAGTGGCTTGCCACTTTTGTTAAAAAAAAAGCATAAAAAGCATCAAAATCCATTGAAAATTGCTGAAAATTTTGAAAAAAAACCTTATTGGGACTCATTTGCCATGTTGGGAGAATTAGTCCCAGAAAAAATCTAAAACAACCTTTTACAACACTAAAAATGTTGTTTTCAAGCTTCTATTTTCTTCCCTTGACTATCTATTTTACTTGGTAGAGTTTTTATTACATGCATTTCACTAAATCTAGCTTGAATTGTCCCATTTCATGCATCTCTCATTTCCAAATTTGCATTTACAACATTTCATTTTTAGATTGTTGCATAGTTATCTTGCTTGAAAAATAAAAAATTTCATTGCATTTTAAGTTTACATAGATTAATTTTCACAAATGTTAGTTTCGATATCCTACAAGTTTGTAAAGAAAAAGTTAGTCAATAAGCATGTTAGTCATTCGTTCAATGCATTCCCTAGTTATGAGAGTCTCTTAGTGCAAGAGTGAAAATTTCAACGTTTGCCTTAAACTTACATTGCCTCCTATCTCTCCTATTTGTGAGGATGATGTGATAGAAGAGAATATAAACATGCATAACCATGATGATCATAATTATACTTCTCCCAATACCTTTCCTTTTAGTGATGAAGGTATCTTGGAAAAAGAAGGTACAATCATTGAGAATCATGAAAGCCTTGTTTGTCCTTCTCATTTCCCTTGGGGAGATAGTATAACAATAGAAGATGAATTCATTGCCAATACTTTACATAGTCTCCATTCATCTCCCAACACCTCCCCTATTTGTGAAAATGCTTTAGTGAATAAGGATACAATCATGCAAACTCATGAAAAACATATTTGTGAGGAGAATATATATTTGTATCAAAAGATCTGATGATTGAGAGTTATACCATTATTTCTCTCCTTCGTAACATTTGGAAGGATCTATTTGAACAAGAGGATCCAATCATTGGCACACATGAAAATCATAGTTGTCCTTCTCTTTATGCCTCCCCTACTAGTGATGAAGCTACTTTACAAAATCTAACCATGGAATGTGATGAACATATTACAAGCTCTCCTACTAGGGTAGATAATATGGCATGAGAGAATGATACCTTCGAGGAAACAAACAATCAAATAGAGCCTCCTCCTAATATACCCACTATTTATAATAAAGAAAATCCAACCATTTATCATTCCCCTACTTGTGATGAATTAATTTTAGAAGAACCAATCCTTGAATGTCAAGAACATTTGGTTTGTTGTTCTCCTAAAAACTATCCTCCTAGGAAGGATATCATGGTGCAAGAAAAAGATAACATCAACAATAACAAAGTAGAAGAAAATGATGAGGCCAAATTAGACTCTCCTTCACTATGGAACATTAACATTATTGAACCTCAACTCATCCTTTACCCACCTTCAAACAAACCTCCAACTCAAAATAAACTTGCACTTGTCCTTTACCCATCTAAGAATAATGTTTTGCAATAGCCAAGTCATAATACCATTGCTCATACATATAACACTATAAATAATCCGCAACCACAACATCAAACCGAAACACCCCTACCTTTGCCTAACCCCATCCTACCAGGCCCTCCTCATTTATCTCCACAAAGTGGAAAGGAGTACAATCTTGTTGAAAAAATAAAGAATACTCTTGCTAAGATATCATTATGGGACCTTATTCAAGCATCCCCTTACTACCGCAACATGATTCAAATAGCCTTACAACAAGTTCTTATCCCTTCCAATGCACAACCAAATGATATAGTAGCCATGATCAATTGAATAAATGTTGACATTGTTTTCCACCAAAGTGAACTCCCCCCTTTGGAAGTGCAAAAATAAAATGAAGCTTTCATAATAATATCTCAATACAAAAGAAAAGAGATAAAGAGAACTCTTATAGATATTGTCTTTTCCCTTAATGTGTGTAGTGTGAGCCTTCTAGATAGGCTTGGAATTAATAAATCAAATATTCAACCTGATTCTTTATCTATTAAGCGATTTGACAATGTCAAAAAAAACCAATTGATCAGTGTGATTACTTTTCCTATTATAGTTGGGAAGGCCACATTGGAAACACAAATCCATGTTATGCCTCATGAAATTTCATATAATCCTCTTTTAGGCAAACCATGGATTCATGCAATGAATGGGGTTCCTTCTACTCTTCATAAAATTAAATACATTTACAATAGCAAAGTGAACACACTTGAAGCCAACCCTGACCCAAATAGTTGTTTGAATATTGAGAAAAATAAGGAAAATCCTTTGGAAAAATTAACACCAACTACACAAGTGGAACCCGTGCAACAAAAATACAATTAAAAATTATTAAGAAAGTCACAAAGCTATCAGAAGATGATTGGGGTTCCTTAGATTTTGAACATAAATTCATGGGTGAATACAAGATCATACACAAAGAGTCCAAAAATGGAAAAGAGAAAGCAATAATGTCAACACAAAATTTAGAAGACCCTTCAAAATCATCCACATCAACCACTTTAGAACAAAATACAATAGATTAGGTAACAAACTTCGATGAGCTTAATCATGGACAACCACAAGATCTAAAAGCAATGAAAAAGCTTTATGGAATTTAGGTTATGAACTTATGAAACAACTTGGCTATTATGGAAAAGGATGTGGTGCTAGAAAATAAGGTATCTACAACCCTATAGAGCCTCACTTGGGTCTATGCAGGATCATCATGGAAAAAAATAGACCCTTAAGTGGTGAAAAATTCAAAAAAATCAAAGTTAGGCAACTTGACTTAAAATTTTGAATAAGTTATCTATATTATTTCAAAAATATATAAGAATAGAATCTGTATCAAATTGAATGTAGTTTCTAAACTACAAGGTTTATTTAAAAGAGAAAAAATCTATTTGGTGAATATTTGAAATTTCAATGCAATAGTACTTAAATTTCAGGGAAAAAATAAGAAGTAGGTGTCTTTCTGACCACCCTAACCGCAATAAAATGATAATATTTTTTTACAATATTTTAGATATAAGTAGAGGACTCATGTTTGGATGTGATACATATTTTTTTGTAATTTTTTTCCAAGTAAATAATTAATTATGAATTTTTTATTACAAATTTTGAAAAATATAAAAACTCGTATGTTTAACCACCTTGACTTGGTCGAAACTTCATGAAATTAAATTTTTATTTTTTTAATCCTATAGTATGTGAAGTATAGAATGTGACACAAGTTTCAGATTCAAAAAATGTGATATTGTTTGAAAGTTATAGATTTTTTCAATCAACCTATCATTTAGGACTTTAGTCATAATTCAAATAGAAAATGAATAATAGTTATTTATTAAATTCAAATTAAAACATAATTTATATTGGTGGAAAGCTGAGAATTTCCTTTAAAAACCTTTTTTTGTTTCATCAATTTTGTGTAAAAAAAAGTCATCAACCACATATTCATCATATCACCACTTTTTGGCCCATCATGACCCTACACATAACCACATGCAAGAAATGACTCATGGTATTGGTTATTGTCCTTTGATAGAAATAAACAAACCTTCACTTAATATCAATAGTATAATAAAACATCTTTCTAAGATGACTTTAATAGTAGTGCATCCTGAACTGATCGACACTAGTGGTCTTGAAAGTTATCTTGTGTAAGAAATGAAACAAACAAAGACATGTTCGTTTAATGTCAATGTCATCTCATAAAACACTAATGATTTGAGTTCATTATATTTTACACCCTCTTGTAAAGGAGAGAAAAAAATCTCACAATCTAAAGTCTTGTGTAGGTATGACATCTTGTACATCTAAGCAAGAGATATCTTTGTTGCATAATAAAGGAACATCTTCTATAAATCAAGAGAGTATCTTGTCAAGAATCCTCCAAGATCACTTGATATCTCTCCCTCCAAGAACTCAAAATAAATTTAATTACAAAAATTTATTTTGCACATATCACAAAGTTCACGGTCATTCTACTAATGAATGTAAGGCTTTGAGTAGTAAAATTCAACATCTTAAGGAGTTTGGTGCTCTTCCTTGTGTGGGGGCACCTCATTCCTCTAATCGATACTGATTTTCACTCTTGCTCATTTCTCATCAATTATTTTGGCTCATCCTTGTCTTGCACTAAGTGGGGGCAAGGATTTAGATAGCCTTGTTCTTGTATGTCACTTGTCATTATCTCTTTTGGCTAGTTGACCACCTTTCATGTATAGATACAAGCAAGCTTGGGATGTGGATGACATGCCTTAAGTTGGATCACATGTGACATACTACATTTTCCATGACATAGCTTATTGAAAACATATGACCTAGCATAGGGCTTTCTGTATGAGCTTTCATCTCTTCTTCTACTTTAAATCTATTGATCATAGTAATGGTGTTAGTAACTGCTTTAAAGTGGGGGCATACATCAACACTCATATTTCATTATGCGATTTCTTTTTATGATGCGTCCTTTTCTTGGTGGTGTCATTGGGCTTGATTTCCTCTAAGAGGGTGATATTTCTTTAACTTGTCCTCTCTTGGAAATATTAAATACAATGTTCCCTAAGATGAGACCTTGTATTTGTCCTCTCTTGGAGATGCTAAGCACAATTTTCCCTAAGAATATACCTTGCATGAACTAAGTAAAATCCCTTTGAACATTCCTTGCACTATTTTGCATTTACAATGTCTATGAGTTTTAAGCATAAGAATTTGTGCTTTCCTCATGGAGCTTGAAGATAATTTTATGTGACGCCTTATCAAATTTATCAGGAGGTATAACTTTTGTATGTTTTGAGTGAGAAGCCCAATTTGAGGCATGACTTTCCCCATAGCCACTTGTGTGTGTGTGACTTCATACTAGCCATGAGTGTATGTTTCGCACCTTTTAGGACTTCTCACTTGGCAGAAAGCCAAGAGTTCCTTCGCCTCAGAGTGAGTATGCATTTTTGGACAAACAACTTAGATCTGATCCACAATTTGTTGGACAAATAGTTGAAGCTTGATCCACATTTTTATTTCTACTCATTTTTACTTCTCTTCTTTCTAGCTATTGTCATTGTATGATCATGTGTCTTTTTATGTTGCAAATCATTCACCTTCGGCATGTCCTTCTGTGATTATGTCAGTTTGAATTAGGATCTTGGATCTTGGGGAATTGACCACCTCCTTCATATTTTTTATCCTATACCATCCACATTGGTACAATTGGACACCTCTTGAATGTCTACTTTGGTGTGAGTTTGAAGCAAGTTCATCCTCTGACTAAAGTGGGGGCTTAATGTAGCATTGAAAAAAGTGCACCTTGCTTGATTTAGGAATAATTAATGATAAATTGGACTTAACATCACCTTGATTTAGTGTTGTGAGGTGTTTTACACATCCACATTAGGTCTTGGGCCCTTGCAAACTAAATAAAATGCATTTATCGACATCTTACCTTTACAAATCACTTTCACATTTTTCTATACTTTTATTAAGCATTTAAGTCTAATGGACCTATCTTTAACTTAATTCAATGTTATAAAATGTATTTAATTGTATTTTCACATTAATCTAGAAGGCTTGTAAATTAAACCTAGTTTTAATCTAGTTTTGCAATGTGTTTTACACATTCATATTGGATCTTGTGCCTTTATAGGTTATGTGGAACTCATTTTAATGTTGTAGAGTGTATTTAATCACACTTTCACATTGAACTTTCTATCCCTAGTGCTAATCACCCTTTATATCATCATTAATAGGCCCCTATGACCCCATATTGTGCATCCTGAGGCATATTCTAATAAAAAACCTAACTAGGTCAACATATGAACTTAATTTATGCATTCCCAGACATCCCAGCTGGAAAAATAGCCCTGTGGGACCCATTCACCACTTTGGGTGAATGAGTCCCATTTGGGCCATTTTCAAGGTTTGAGCTGGGAAAATTAGGTTTCAAGTTTAATTTTCTTCAACGTCGCCCTTAAGGATCAAAGTAATGGCCATTTGAGTGCCTTGTCTATATAAATAAGCTTCCAAACCCTCATTTTATCCAAGTAACATAAGATAATCATGCTTTCAAGTCAAGAAAGCTAGGGTTAAGGATTCAAGCTCATTTCTAAGGAATTCAAGGGAAAATTCTTCATCCATTGTTGTAGCAATTCAAGATCTATCATCATGGAAAGTTTATAATTGTTTTATCTCGTGTTTATGCTTCATCATCTTACTTCATCATTTTGGTTTAATTACCTAAAAGGGGTTTCACCAAGGGAAACCCCTATTCCCTAATAATAAACATTTTCTCTCTTTCTTTGTGTGATTGTAGATCTAAGTGATTTGGAAAGCTTGGAGATCATTGAAGATTAGGTTTCAAACTTGTTGGAGTCATTTCCCTATTGGAAATATCAAAATCTTCACAAAAATTAGGGTTTTGAATCTAGGCACTTGGAGGGACATAAAGAGTAGACTAAGAGCTATAGATTCCACTTTTAAGTTTTCAAAAAGTTCAAAGTGGACTCATTCGCTATTAGTGGTGAATGAGTTCCGCTGTATCTATTTTTTCAGAGATCTTAATCGATTTGGATACCTATTTGGCTAAACAGGCTTTGGTGTAGTTTTCTAGAACTATGACTGATTCACCCAAAATGGTGAATGAGTCCCACCAGGCTTAAAAATAAGTGTCTTTAGGATTTCAAAGCTCCATTTTATCTCTGACAAGATTCCAGGTGCGCACTTTTATTTTTTTTAATTTTTGTTTCATTATCATTTCTAGGTCATTTAGCGAGTATGTGTAGTATCATGGTGGGGGAAAAAGTGGTGATATGATGGGTATGTGGTTGTCGACCATTTTTTTACCCAAAATTGATGAAACAAAAAGGGTTTTTAAAGGAGATTCTCAACTTTCCACCAATATAAATTATTCTTTACTTTTAATTTAATAAATAATTATTATTCATTTTCTATTTGAATTATGACTAAAGTCCAGATTGATAGGCTGATTGAAAAAAATTTATAGCTTTCAAATGGTATCACATATTTTGAATCGAAACATGCATCACATTCTATGCTTCACATACTATAAGATTAAAATAAAAATGAATTTCATGAAGTTTTGACCAAGTTAAGGTGGTCAGACTTAAAAAAAAATTATATTGTTTAAAATTTGTAATAAAAAATTTATAATTAATTTTTACTTGGAAAAAAATTACAAAAAAATATGCATCACATCAAGACATGAGTCCTCTACTTATATGTAGAATCTTATAAAAAAATATTATCATTTTATTATGGTTAGGGTGGTCAGAAAGAAACCTACTTATTTTTTCCCTGAAATTTAAGTACTACTACATTGAAATTTCAAATTTTCACCAAAGGGTATGTGTAGGATCATCATGGAAAAAATAGGCCCTTAAGTTGTAGAAAATTTAGGAAAATCAGAGTTAAGCAACTTGACTTAAAAATTTGAATAATTGTCGGTATTGGCATGGTGTGTTGATTTATTGGTGGCATTGTTGTTCTTGCTACCAAGGTTCAAACCCCATTGAGGTGGTATTGTTGAATGGTTGTATTATGGTTCATAGCTCCAGTTCAAAAGTGTTTACCCCGTGAAAAAAAAAAATTGAATAATTTATCTATATTATTTCAAAAAATGTAAGAATATAATTTATAGCAAATTGAATGTAGTTTCTAAACTACTAAGTTTTTTTTTTTTAAATCTATTTGGTGAAAATTTGAAATTCAAAGTGTGAGTACTTAAATTTTAGGGAAAAAATAAGTAGGTGTTTGTCCTAAACCCTAATCACAATAAAATGATAATGTTATTTTATAATATTTTAGATATAAGTAGATGACTCATGTCCCGATGTGATGCATATTTTTTTATAATTTTTTCCAAGTAAATAATTAATTATGAATTTTTATTACAACTTTTTAAAAATATAAAAACTTGTATGTCTGACCACTTTAACTTGGTCAAAACTTCATGAAATTCAAATTATTATTTTTTAATTCTATAGTATGCGAAGCATAGAATGTGACACATGTTTTAGATTCAAAAAATGTCATACCGTTTGAAAGATATAGATGTTTTCCAATTAGTCTATCAATCAGGACTTTAGTCATAATTCAAATAGAAAATGAATAATAATTATTTATTAAATTCAAAGTAAAACATAATTTATATTGGTGGAAATTTGAGAATCTTCTTTAAAACCCTTATTCCTTTCATCAATTTTGGCTAAAAGAAAAATTGTCAGCCACATGGGCCATCATATCACTTACATATCGCCAATTGTTGGCCCATCATGATCCAGCACATGCCCCAAATAGTTTATTTTTTAAATAAACCTAGTAGTTTAGAAGCTACATTCAATTTGCTACAGATTCTATTCTCAGATATTTTTGAAATAATATAGATAACTTATTCAAATTTGTACATCAAGTTGCCTAACTCTGATTTTTCTAAATTTTTTGCCACTTAAGGGCCTTGTTTTTCCATGATGATCTTGCACATACCCTAGCATATACTTGCATTTCACATTATGTTTTCCAACATTTCATGTTTTCCAAGTTTACACTTGGTGGTGAACCCCTTTCATGTCTTAGTCATCTCCAAGGATATATTATAGTCAACTATCTCACATCCTTCATTGGGTTGAGATATCTAAGGTACGCTTGAGTTTGGATATTGTGAAATTGGATCCCTTCCTCCTAATACCTTTATTGTGGACAAGGAAGTGAAGAATCCATTTTTGGTGTCCATAAAGTGAAAGGAAACTACAATTCCTTTTGAACAAAGAACTAATTAAATTACCACCTATGAATAGATTAGTCCTATATCCTAAAGATGCAAAAGTCCCACATTATGCATATCGTCAAATTCTTGGACACAGTACCGATGAGTTTCATGCATTCCAGTTAGTATTGAAAACCTTTCAATTTGATGGCAATGATTGCCATCATGTGATTGCCTAGCCTAATATTGTTTCACCCCTTGCCATGTAATAGTTGTAGAATATTCTATTCTCACCATTGAATGACCTTTCTCATCACCTACCTTGGCTCTGTAATGCCCCGCCGTGCGAACCCCAAAGGACAACAACACAACAATTACAACATAATTTTTTTTAAAATTAACATAACATACATGTAATACACATTACGTCATAACATGAATTTCATAGATTCCTTAACACATACATCCCTTGGGGTACACGAAGAGTCATTACGAGTCTAAGATCCACACAACGACAATAAGAAATAAAATCCAAAGGTATAAAGTAAACAATAACAAATATAACACATACATGAAAAATTCATTGATAAGAAGCCATCTGCACATAAATACAACATATGCATGATTAACATAACACATTGAATAACAACTGCCATGGCCAATATTACATTACAGTACAATGTTCAAGAAGTACAATGATACAAAAGTGTTTCCAATCATGAACGGAAACCATACAACAAGATAACATGATGCACAATATCATAACTGGTTCCAAGATAAATACAACTCTGGAGTTGCCGCAATAGCACCAATCCACACCTCTCGATCCTCAACCGGGGACCCAATGGGGTGCATAGCACATTCCACCTGACCATGTGAGTCTGAAGACCCACCCCCCGTGCTAGGAACTAGCAAGAAAGAGACCTCAACCAAGAACATCCAAACAGGGAACCACAAGACTCAACGTCATACAAAAGTATCATAACACTCAGGAATTACAATGACATAATCAACCACATCCAAGAGTCATAAATCTCATCACATAAATCAAAGCAATCACCCAAAGGATGATCATGAAACACTTCCAATCAAACTACATTAATAAACATAACACAATTCCAAATTGCAATTAACCAATCCAATAACATCATATCATAGTATCAGAAGGGTACAAGGTCATAAGTCAAATATCAATGAGATCATACAAAACCACAAAGTACACCAAAGATAAAATAGGGTAAAACCATAAATCATCTCAAACAACTGTGTTTCATCAATTCAAGACAAAGAACCACTTCCAGAGGATTTCCAAAAAGGCAACATAATAAGGAGTGTTAGAGGAGAGTGTCATCGCATGGCTTAACATGGATTCTCCAGACTACCTATTGCAAGGTGCCACCTCCATCTATTGATAGATTATCCAGACAACCAAGTGCTAGGAGCAGCCTCCATCTATGGTTATCCAGACTACCTATCTCAGGGAGCCGCCCCATAGGGTTACTCATGCGGATCCGTTACCCTTCGCGAAGACAAGGCAACGAACATGCCAACCACGACCTTCTCAATCCCCTTTAGCCTGTGATAGCCCTAAAAGGCGGATGAGGCATCAATTGTCTTTTTAATGTGACTCTACCCATCCCCTAGTTAATTATTTAAATTATCACTTCTTAAATTCACTCTAACGAGGGCTATCCTGGCGCCCCTTTGTGCGCTGACCACCCACATAGAGCCACTCTCACTCTAGACACTCAAAATAGAAAAACCAAAATCCAAGGGTTGTACAACATAACAAGAACATTAGATCACAACAGAGAAGCATGTGAGGCATTACCCATCTCACTATAATACATAATCAAAATCTCAACGATTCATGTATAACCCTTTCAAATTCCAAATACCAAGGCACTTGCCACATCAAAGGCACTTAGAGAGAGAACATTGACCGACCATAAAAACAAGCCTCTGGAAGACTCTAAAAAAGTTACGCTAGGGTTTCCCCATCAAAGAACTGACAACAATAATTGCAAGACCTCAAAGAACTATTTTCAAATCAAATATAATGAGTGAATACATCAAAATAAGATCAACAACTCCATTCAACAACATCAACATCTTCGATACGAACTAAATCAAAAATCCGAGGGAAACCTCTATTTTCTCCTCTCGGAATTCCCATAACTTCAAAGAACTTTTCAATTTGACTCATTATCAACTCAAGCAGAACCGTCAATCATGAGAAAGATAACATTAACCAATTTTCCACTTAGGTAAAGAGCAAAAGAAAACATATAGCAATGTAAATTAAATGAGAGAAAGTCCCTAACTCAAAATCAACTCACGAAATGTCACATTGACAGGATCTATCAAACAATCCATAAAACCACTAATTCAAATACAATATATCCATTCATTCAATAAGAAGTAACTTGAAACCATCTAAAAAGAATATTATTTTAACGATCAATCATTTCCATCATTTAAGGATATAACAATATTACAAAGTGAAGATATAATCTAATGTTATAAGCCATAAGACACTAATTCTCAAGCATACTCTTCCAAACACAAATTAAAACAATCATGAACAATAATACGAGTTCCCATTTTACACACATAATTCCATACAAGGAAACCATCAAACACATCAACCTTGAAGAACACTATCTTAAAACACTTACAATGAACAGGCCATCGAGACATCTCCATAAATATCCCACAAATAACACCCATCTTAAAACAATTACATAACACTTAAACCAATAATCAAAACACTTTGTTTAAAACAACAATCACTCACACCTTATAACCATAAAGACATTCCTTTAATTTAAGCATTATTTCAACATTCTTATCACTTATTTTAACATATCCATTTAATTTAATTAAGAGAGTATTTACTACAAATAATTATATTTAAAATAACTATATCATTTATAAGATAACCATCTCCATTGACTGTTTAATACGAAACTTAATTAAAAATGTAATACTAAGATGACAATTCTATAAATTACAACTTTATTAGAATACTAAGGTGACGATACTAATGAATTATTTCACATAGTAGTTTGATAAATAATTATCATTCATAGACTCATTAGATAACAAAGGGTAATTAAAACCATTTAACATTTAATCAGAAATCACTTCTTAAACACAATAAATTATCTAAGGAGGCCAAAAATATTCTTCTCATATGAATTTAAAATAATTTTCACATAATAACCACATAGAAAAATTTCATCTTATTTTTATTTATTTATAATTACCTCTACTTCAAGCAACTTGATTCTTCTAATAACATAATATTTATACTTTCATTATATTCCATAATCATCTAATTTTACTTACGCAATGCAAGCACATACAAAACTCTACTTTTCACTATTTCTAATTTAACTATTTCACTTGGAACTAACCAAATTAAGAATAAACTAATCTATCAATGTTACACAAATTATCAAAAATTAATATAAGGAAACTCTCTTAGTAAAACATAATTGGCTTACTTCCCTATTATCCAGTCTTAACCTCAATCTTATATTTATTTAATAAGATCAGGACCTTTTCACTAATGAATTATAGATAAGTAAATCTTCCTCAAAATAACATAACCTAATAAATAAATATAGTTATCTTTTTCTTATACTTGGTCCCATTTATTCACTTAATAACTAATTCTCCTTCATAGAAAATGACTTAAATACAAACATTATATCAATACAAAAGCAATACAACTTAAAGATCAAAAGCATCCATAGATTGACAAAAGAATCAACAAGACTATTTAAGTCTTTAAAGCTTCCTATTTTGCTCAAAAGCTCCATAGGTTAACAAAGGTATCAGGAAGGTTATTTAATCCTCTACAAAAATTCTACTTTCAAGTGTTACAGATGTGATAGGTTGGAAAAGAATAGAGAGATTATCTAAACCTCTAAACTTCCTATATGTTCAGGTGCGCGGCTGTGACAGGCTGCCAAAGAAAATCAAACATATATTTAAACTTCTAAACTTCCTATTACGTTTCAAAAGTGTGCGGCTGAAACAGGCTAATCATGAAATCAGAGAGCTTATTTAATTTTCTACAACTTGTAAGTCTAAAATTTTCAGCTATGATGGGTTGCCTATGATTTCAAGAAGACTGTTTAATTTTGTAAAAAGTCTCAACTCTAACTGCCATAGTAGTGACAGGTTGCCAAGTATGTCAGTAAATGAGAATTGGAGTATGGAAATATCGCCATTTACTTGCATTGTTATCAAATCCAAAGTATTATCCACCAGTCAGAAGGGAAGGAGGAAAGCGAGGTGCAAATACGTGGCTTGATAGTAGGATAAATAATATTTTCAAGTGCAGCAATTGCGATAGATTGCCAGTAAAATCAAGCAGATTATCTATGTTTACAGTGGTCATATCAAGAGCAAGGAGAAACGAGTTTAATATAAATTAGGAATGCAAGGAGAAACAAGACAATAAAACGACTGTAGGCCAATCCAATATCAACGCTATAGTTGGGGAAAATTCGGTGGAAGAGAAAAGGATAGAAGTAGGTTGGACGTTTTCCAACAAGAAGTTGATGCCAGGTATGATAGGAAAATAATGCAGGCTAGAGCATGAATATCTCAGTGATCAATGATAGATGTTTTATTGGTTAAGGAAAATAGTAGAAACAACAAAATATAAGGGGCCAAATGCCCAAACAAAGATTGGTTACAAGACAAGCAGAGAGAGCAAAATATAAGCATAGGTTCAATTTTCCCAACTGCCAGATGGACGTTAAATAGATCATCAACAAGAACATTCCAATGGCTATAT
Source organism: Sequoia sempervirens (assembly GCA_007258455.2). NCBI lineage: Eukaryota > Viridiplantae > Streptophyta > Pinopsida > Cupressales > Cupressaceae > Sequoia > Sequoia sempervirens. The sequence goes on along the minus strand of VDFB02020589.1, from coordinate 20,149 downwards.
TATCTAAGGATTTAACAACCAAAACAATCCTTTACTAATTGAAAAAAAATGTATAGAGAAAAATACCCGGATAATATGCCTGCCGGCCTATTGGAAACATGGTGATGTCCCTGCTCTTTTTCTTTATTTTGAAACTTTTTTTTTTTTACTTGCTGAGAACAATTCAACCTTTGTGCTTGTTTCACTCCCCCCACAAGCATCATGGTGTTTAACCACTTCTCAAACCGATCTTCCCTTGGAACTTGGTCAGTTGTGCTCGATCTCTCAAAGATTTGGTTTCCTTCCCGCTTTCCTCTACAAACCCAACTCCCTCGGTAATGAGTCTCCTCGCTCTCCTCCAGACATTTGCGTTATCAAGATTTTATTTCCACTGTCTCCCTCTTTGCACAGCTGCCATGAATATTTCCAGTGTGGAAACCCCCCCCCAAAATGAGTAACTGAAAACCCTTATTATGAAGGAGGAATCTACTCCTCTCGGGAAACCGTTCAACTTCCAACAGTTATGAATGAATGACAGCCACGACCCTTAATTATTATTTTATAATTTACTCTTTAATATATGAACCAAATAGGTCATCTATTAAATATTCAATAAATATTTAATAATTTAATCTTTCTTTTAGTTACAGATAAATATTTTCACCTTAATTTATTTAAACTCAAATACAATTTTAATATTTAATCCTTTCTAATATTTTCTCATTTTAAATTTATTAATCGAATTTAAACATTAAATGATAATTACCTTGCAATATTCTATTTTTATTTCTATTAACAATGTAATTTTATTCTTTCATAACCTCTAATTATATTAAAACATTTATTTAATTATTTATTTCACAAATAAATTAATAAAAATCTTATTTTATCACATTGTTTAATTACTCATACCTCTTTTAGTTATTATTTTAATTTAATAATTGACCATCCAAAATAGTTATCGTATCATTTACTAATGTAGTTCATTCAGTTATAATTTCACTTCCCAATTACATTAAGTTCCCTTTTAATCCTTTTTAATTTAATTAAAACAAATAATCAAAACTATACAATATTACAAAATCACAAAATCAAGACACCTCAAAATCAACTGAACATGCGAAAATGACATAACCACCCAACGGTCAACTTACTTGAATGACAAGAATAACTAAAATGAAGGGATACTACATCCTCCCCCCCAAGGCTTCAACTTACTCCTGGAAGTTGAGCTCAAGCACAAACCATAAACTAACAAGAATATTAACAAACATAAGCACATCAACACCACAAGTCAAATCATCAATTAAATGTCACCAAGTAAGCAATGAAAATTAAACACAACAAAATAGAGAAATGATACCAAAACAGAAGTGGCGACGGGGTAGCAACTAGACCAATTTATCAAACACTAGGACAGAAGACGAACTAGGTTGGGAAAACTTTCTTATCAGTTCCTATTTTCCACATCAATCCCATTGGGTGTATACAATGCTTGCCCTGTCCTGACAATGCAGGTGGAGTCGAGACTTAGTTCCTGCACTCTGCATACAAACAAATGTTGTGCACAATATATATATATATATATATATATATATATATATATATATATATATATATATATATATATATATACATAATTACAATGTGAGAGGAAATCCTAGCATAGTATGGCACTCGCAAGCGAGTGATACCACACTGTCCCTCCCACCAAACCACACAGAATAGTCAAAACAATTCTAATAACTCGTAAATAGTTTGCTTCTTACTAGTTAGGCAATATTCGCATAAAGATACTAACCATAAACCTAATTCATCTACTATATCAAAAGGAATTACTACTTGAAATTATGAGTATCTATACCTACATATTACAATTACTTTACCTTCATCACTACGTTTCTAAAGCCAAGTTCCTGTAAATCAAAAGTTACCATAGAACATTGCACATTAGCACCAATCATTCAAGTTGCATCTTAACCTCCAAATACCATATTCTGCTAAAAATCATAGAATAATTCTCTACAAAACCTCACATTTTCGTTAAAACTCATAATTTTCACACAAAGAACTTCACTTTAACCATTATTCAACACCAAATCTCACATCAATTTCAATAAAAAAAAACAAAATTTTACACCTTCACAGACTCAAGAAAACATAATTCACCATTCAAGGACAACAAAATTGCAAATTCCACACAAACTTGACATATTCACACACATAACACATCACCAAGAAACACATCACACTAAAACTCAAGGGTCCATAGAGCATCCCCGACAGGAAGGATATCAGTGCATTGCGCACTACACCGCGGGTCCTATCCTTTCAATCAGTTTCCTACACCATCGACCCAACACTAGTTAACAGAAGAAACTCAGGTCCACAACAATGACAAAAGAAAAGTGAAACTCAAGATGCACAGGTCTAAGCACAAGGTTACATAGTGAGCACACATAGTGCCCAGTGTATGAACCTATGATCTGATACCAAGTTGTAACGCCCCACCATGCGAACCCCAAAGGACAACAACACAACAATTACAGCACAATTTTTTTTTTAAAGTTAACATAACATACATGTAATACACATTACGTCATAACATGAATTTCATGGATTACTTAACACATACATCCCTTGGGGTACACGAAGAGTCATTACAAGTCTAAGATCCACACAATGATAATAAGGAATAAAATCCAAAGGTATAAAGTAAACAATAACAAATATAACACATACATGAAAAATTCATTGATAAGAAGCCATCTGCACATAAATACAACATATGCATGATTAACATAACACATTGAATAACAACTGCCATGGCCAATATTACATTACAGTACAATGTTCAAGAAGTACAATGATACAAAAGTGTTTCCAATCATGAACGGAAACCATACAACAAGATAACATGATGCACAATATCATAACTGGTTCCAAGATAAATACAACTCTAGAGTTGCCGCAACAGCACCAATCCACACCTCTCGATCCTCGACCGGGGACCCAATGGGGTGCATAGCACATTCCACCTAACCATGTGAGTCCGAAGACCCACCCCATGTGCTAGGAACTAGCAAGAAAGAGACCTCAACCAAGAACATCCAAACAGGGAACCACAAGACTCAACATCATACAAAAGTATCATAACACTCAGGAATTACAATGACATAATCAACCACATCCAAGAGTCATAAATCTCATCACATAAATCAAAGCAATGACCAGTAACCAAGTAACCAAAGGATGATCATGAAACACTTCCAATCAAACTGCATTAATAAACATAACACAATTCCAAATTGCAATTAACCAATCCAATAACATCATATCACAGTACCACAAGGGTACAAGGTCATAAGTCAAATATCAATGAGATCATACAAGACCATAAAGTACACCAAAGATAAAATAGGGTAAAACCATAAATCATCTCAAACAACTATGTTTCATCAATTCAAGACAAAGAACCACTTCCAGAGGATTTCCAAAAAGGCAACATAATAAGGAGTGTTAGAGGAGAGTGTCATCGCATGGCTTAACATGGATTCTCTAGACTACCTATTGCAAGGTGCCACCTCCATCTATTGACAGATTATCCAGACAACCAAGCGCTAGGAGCTGCCTCCATCTATGGTTATCCAAACTACCTATCTCAGGGAGCCGCCCCATAGGGTTACTCATGCGGATCCATTACCCTTCACGAAGACAAGGCAACGAACATGCCAACCACGGCCTTCTCAATCCCCTTTAGCCTGTGATAGCACTAAAAGGCGGATGAGGCATCAATTATCTTTTTAATGTGACTCTACCCATCCCCTAGTTAATTATTTAAATTATCACTTATTAAATTCACTCTAATGAGGGCTATCTTGGCGCCCCTTTGTGAGCCGACCACCCACATAGAGCCACTCTCACTCTAGACACTCAAAACATAAAAACCAAAATCCAAGGGTTGTACAACATAACAAGAACATCAGATCACAACAGAGAAGCATGCGAGGCATTACCCATCTCACTATAATACATAATCAAAATCTCAACGATTCATGTACAACCCTTTCAAAATCCAAATACCAAGGCACTTGCCACATCAAAGGCACTTAGAGAGAGAACATTGACCAACCATAAAAACAAGCCTCTGGAAGACTCTCAAAAAGTTATGCTAGGGTTTCCCCATCAAAGAACTGACAACAATAATTGCAAGACCTCAAAGAACTATTTTCAAATCAAATATAATGAGTGAATACATCAAAATAAGATCAACAACTCCATTCAACAACATCAACATCTTTGATACAAACTAAATCGAAAATCTGAGGGAAACCTCTATTTTCTCCTCTCAGAATTCCCATAACTTCAAAGAACTTTTCAATTTCACTCATTATCAACTCAAGCAGAACCGTCAATCATGAGAAAGATAACATTAACCAATTTTCCACTTAGGTAAAGAGAAAAAGAAAACATATAGCAATGTAAATTAAATGAGAGAAACTCCCTAACTCAAAATCAACTCACGAAATGTCACATTGACAGGATCTATCAAACAATCCATAAAACCAGTAATTCAAATACAATATATCCATTCATTCAATAAGAAGTAACTTGAAACCATCTAAAAAGAATATTATTTTCACGATCAATCATTTCCATCATTTAAGGATATAACAATATTGCAAATTGAAGATATAATCTAATGTTATAAGCCATAAGACACTAATTCTCAAGCATACTCTTCCAAACACAAATTAAAACAATCATGAACAATAATACGAGTTCCCATTTTACACACATAATTCCATACAAGGAAACCATCAAACACATCAACCTTGAAGAACACTATCTTAAAACACTTACAATGAACAGGCCATCGAGACATCTCCATAAATATCCCACAAATAACACCCATCTTAAAAAAATTACATAACACTTAAACCAATAATCAAAACACTTTGTTTAAAACAACAATCACTCACACCTTATAACCATAAAGACATTCCTTTAATTTAAGCATTATTTCAACGTTCTTATCACTTATTTTAACATATCCATTTAATTTAATTAAGAGAGTATTTACTACAAATAATTATATTTAAAATAACTATATCATTTATAAGATAACCATCTCCGTCGACTGTTTAATACGAATCTTAATTAAAAATGTAATACTAAGATGACAATTCTATAAATTACAACTTTATTAGAATACTAAGGTGATGATACTAATGAATTATTTCACATAGTAGTTTGATAAATAATTATCATTCATAGACTCATTAGATAACAAAGGGTAATTAAAAACATTTAACATTTAATCAGAAATCACTTCTTAAACACAATAAATTATCTAAGGAGGCCAAAAATATTCTTTTCTCATATGAATTTAAAATAATTTTCACATAATAACCACATAGAAAAATTTCATCTTATTTTTATTTATTTATAATTACCTCTACTTCAAGCAACTTGATTCTTCTAATAACATAATATTTATACTTTCATTATATTCCATAATCATCTAATTTTACTTACGCAACGCAAGCACATACAAAACTCTACTTTTCACTATTTCTAATTTAACTATTTCACTTGGAACTAACCAAATTAAGAATAAACTAATCTATCAATGTTACACAAATTATCAAAAATTAATATAAGGAAACTCTCTTAGTAAAACATAATTGGCTTACTTCCCTATTATCCAGTCTTAACCTCAATCTTATATTTATTTAATAAGATCAGGACCTTTTCACTAATGAATTATAGATAAGTAAATCTTCCTCAAAATAACATAACCTAATAAATAAATATAGTTATCTTTTTCTTATACTTGGTCCCATTTATTCACTTAATAACTAATTCTCCTTCATAGAAAATGACTTAAATACAAACATTATATCAATACAAAAGCAATACAACTTAAAGATCAAAAGCATCCATAGATTGACAAAAGAATCAACAATACTATTTAAGTCTTTAAAGCTTCCTATTTTGCTCAAAAGCTCCATAGGTTAACAAAGGTATCAGGAAGGTTATTTAATCCTCTACAAAAATTCTACTTTCAAGTGTTACAGATGTGATAGATTGGCAAAGAATAGAGAGATTATCTAAACCTCTAAACTTCCTATATGTTCAGGTGCGTGGCTGTGACAGGCTGCCAAAGAAAATCAAACATATATTTAAACTTCTAAACTTCCTATTACGTTTCAAAAGTGTGTGGCTGAAACAGGCTAATCATGAAATCAGAGAGCTTATTTAATTTTCTACAACTTGTAAGTCTAAAATTTTCAGCTATGACGGGTTGCCTATGATTTCAAGAAGACTGTTTAATTCTGTAAAAAGTCTCAACTCTAACTGCCGTAGCAGTGACAGGTTGCCAAGTATGTCAGTAAGTGAGAATTGGAGTATGGAAATATCGCCATTTACTTGCATTGTTATCAAATCCAAAGTATTATCCACCAGTCAGAAGGGAAGGAGGAAGGCGAGGTGCAAATACATGGCTTGATAGCAGGATAAATAATATTTTCAAGTGCAGCAATTGCGATAGATTGCCAGCAAAATCAAGCAGATTATCTATGTTTACAGTGGTCATATCAAGAGCAAGGAGAAATGAGTTTAATATAAATTAGGAATGCAAGGAGCTACAAGACAATAAAACGACTGCAGGCCAATCCAATATCAACGCTATAGTTGGGGAAAATTCGGTGGAAGAGAAAAGGATAGAAGTAGGTTGGACGTTTTCCAACAAGAAGTTGATGCCAGGTATGATAGGAAAATAATGCAGGCTAGAGCATGAATATCTCAGTGATCAATGATAGATGTTTTATTGGTTAAGGAAAATAGTAGAAACAACAAAATATAAGGGGCCAAATGCCCAAACAAAGATTGGTTACAAGACAAGGAGAGAGAGCAAAATATAAGCAAAGGTTCGATTTTCCCAACTGCCAGATGCATGATAAATAGATCATCAACAAGAACATTCCAATGGCTATATTATCTAAGGATTTAACAACCAAAACAATCCTTTACTAATTGAAAAAAAATGTATAGAGAAAAATACCCGGATAATATGCCTGCCGGCCTATTGGAAACATGGTGATGTCCCTGCTCTTTTTCTTTATTTTGAAACTTTTTTTTTTACTTGTTGAGAACAATTCAACCTTTGTGCTTGTTGCCCTCCCCCCACAAGCATCATGGCGTTTAACCACTTCTCAAAATGATCTTCCCTTGGAACTTGGTCAGTTGTGCTCGATCTCTCAAAGATTTCGTTTCCTTCCCGCTTTCCTCTACAAACCCAACTCCCTTGGCAACGAGTCTCCTCGCTCTCCTCCAGACATTTGCGTTATCAAGATTTTATTTCCACTGTCTCCCTCTTTGCAGAGCTGCCATGAATATTTCTAGTGTGGAACTGCCCCCCCCAAAATGAGTAACTAAAAACCCTTATTATGAAGGAGGAATCTACTCCTCTCGGGAAACCGTTCAACTTCCAACAGTTATGAATGAATGATAGCCACGACCCTTAATTATTATTTTATAATTTACTCTTTAATATATGAACCAAATAGGTCATCTATTAAATATTCAATAAATATTTAATAATTTAATCTTTCTTTTAGTTACAGATAAATATTTTCACCTTAATTTATTTAAACTCAAATACAATTTTAATATTTAATCCTTTCTAATATTTTCTCACTTCAAATTTATTAATCGAATTTAAACATTAAATGATAATTACCTTGCAATATTCTATTTTTATTTTTATTAAAAATGTAATTTTATTCTTTCATAACCTCTAATTATATTAAAACATTTATTTAATTATTTATTTCACAAAGAAATTAATAAAAATCTTATTTTATCACATTGTTTAATTACTCATACTTCTTTTAGTTATTATTTTAATTTAATAATTGACCATCCAAAATAGTTATCGTATCATTTACTAATGTAGTTCATTCATTTATAATTTCACTTCCCAATTAAATTAAGTTCCCTTTTAATCCTTTTTAATTTAATTAAAACAAATAATCAAAACTATACAATATTACAAAATCACAAAATCAAGACACCTCAAAATCAACTGAACACGCGAAAATGACATAACCACCCAACGGTCAACTTACTTGAATGACAAGAATAACTAGAATGAAGGGATACTACAGGCTCATTCTTGTCTCACACTTAGTGGGGGAAAGAAATTGATAACCTTGTCCTAGTAATGCATTTTTTGATGTCCTTTAGTTGCGTTGTTCACCTTCCGCTTATACAGATTGAGATTGTAAGGTGGATGAATTGCTCATAGGTTGACTCGCATTTTCCATACTTGCCTTTTACATTATTTCTTTTTTATTTTCTTTGGTGTGATTGCATGTGCGTAATGTGATCCCCCATGATGTTTCTTTTTTAATTTTTTCTCTGTTTGTCACATTCCTCTATTTTTACCTTCATTATTGTCTATGTTGTAGATCTATTTTTATTTTTATCTTTTTCATTTGTCTTGTGTTTTGATTTTGGGGATGATTGAAGACATCGAGACATTCATGTCTCTCATTTGTCTTGTGTTTTCCTTTTGGGGACGATGCAAGGTGTTGAGACATTTATGTCTCTTCCATGTTGACCCAAAATGATTTTCTTTTTCCTTTTTCATTTTAGTTTATCTTTTCATTTGTCTTGTCTTTTCCTTTTAGGGATGATGCAAGACATTGACACATTCATGTCTCTTCCATATTGACCCAAAATGATTTTCTTTTAGTTTATCTTTTTAATTTGTCTTGTGTTTTCCTTTTGGGGATGATGTAAGGCATCGTGACATTCATGTCTCTTCCATGTTGACCAAAAAGGATTTTCATTTTCCTTTTTCCTTTTATTTTATCTTTTTCAATTATCTTTTGTTTTCCTTTTGGGGATGATGCAAGGCATCAAGACATTTATGTCTCTTCCATATTAACCCAAAAGGATTTTCTTTTTCCTTTTTCCTTTTAGTTTATCTTTTTCATTTGTCTTATTTTTCCCTTTTTGGGATTGGCATTGAGACACCCTATGTTTCTTCCATGTTGACCCAAAATATTTATATTTTTTTTCACTCTCTTTGTGTCATTCTTCTAGCTCTATGTTTATTTAGGGGATGATGATAGTTCTGAGCTCTCTAAAAGAATTTCAATAGACAACATACTGACCCCAAATCCATAGATCCCTTATGTGTTTAGAGTTTTCATTTTTGGGGAAACCCCTCTCTTTTTCTTTTTCTCTTGCATGACGCGGCTTTACTTGGAAACATATGAATGTCATAGGGATTTTCAAGTTGGATCTCATGTATTATTTCTTGTTTGCATTTTTTTCATTTGCTACTTTAAATTAGCTGCTCACAGTATGGTGTTTAGTAATTTCTTTAAAGTGAGGGCATACATTGGCATTATTATTTTGCAATTTTTCTTTTTCTTAGTTCTTAGTGCAACCTGCTTACTTCATACAATGTGTTTGCTACTTTGTGGATGACACTAGGTGTGATGTCCCTCAAGAGCATGATCTCTCATAGCATATTAAATTCCTCTTAGTGGCTTGATGTGACACACTGCATCCCCTAAGTTGTAAATTTTATATTCTTTGATTGGTCCTCTTTTGGAGACATTAGGCACAATTTTTACTAAGTTAAAGACCTCACATGAACTAAGAAAGACTTCTTTGAACATTTCTTATTTTTGCATTTTTCATTTGTAATTATGTGGCCACCTTGCATAACATAGCTTGCATGCTTGTGGAGCCATTTTTTTTTTCATGAGCTTCAAGCATAAGAAGTTTTACTTGCCTCATGAAGCTTAAAAATCATTTTTGCATGGTGCCTTATGAAATTTAGCAGGGGGTATAACTTTGGTATGGTTTGAGTGGGAAGCCCAATCTGAGGCATGACTTTCCCAATAGCCACTTGCATGTTTATGAGTGCATACCAACCATGAGTGTATGTGTCTCAGCTATTAGGACTTCTCACCCAGTGGACAACCAAGAGTTATGTTGCCTCAAAGTGAGTATGTGTTTTTTCAAACAAACTACCTAGATCTAATCCACATTAGGATGGACAAATGGTTGAAGCTTGATCCGATTATTTTTTATTTCACCTTTTCTCTTTTTCATCTTTGACAATGTATGATTGTCCCTTGTTGCTATTATTTATATCATTCTCATGTGTGTTCCTTTGTGCCTATGTTGGTTTGACATGGGATCTTGATCTTGGGGGCTTGATCACCCCTTTGGATCATTATCTCATATTATTGGAATTGGTACATTTGAACCCCTCTTAATGCATGATTGTCTACTTTAGTGTGAGTTTGAAGCAAGTTCATCATCTCACTAAAGTGGGGGCTAGATGGAGTCACAAAAATGGTAACCCTTCTACTTTTTATGACGTGTTCAAGCCCTCCTTGTGACTTTGGCTTAATGCTGCCTTGATTTAGTGTTGTAATGTGGATAACACATTCACATTGGGTCTTTGGACCTTGTGAATTAATAAATTTCAATGGTGCCTTGTTAAAGTGTTGTGAAGTTTTGTAACTCATTTTCACACTTTTCTAAGATTTTATCAAATAATTCCACATAATAAAACTATTTGTAATCAAAATCAAACTTAATCTTCCCTTATTTGGAGTGTTGTAAAGTGGGTGATCCCACAATAGTGGTTTACAATTTTAGCCAAACTGGACACTGAAATTATTATTTTTTACTAAATCTTTACATTCGGGAACCTATAGCGGATAAACCGTGAGGAATTTTATGATGATGCAAAGTAGAGTCTTGTCACATTTTGTCTTTAGATTCTAAAAATATTTTTTTGAAAATTGTTGGAATCAGATTGCACTTCTTTATTCATCTCCCATGAAAATTGGTTTTTCTTAGAAAACAACAATTTTAAAAAGTGACACACACCGTATAAGGCATAACATTTTTTCTATGAAGGATAAAATTATAATTCTTTTAAATTTAGATTTGGAACTATGATATCTAGTGCTACCACTTAGTTATATAGTTTTTTTAAATATATTTTCTTTAATCAAGTTTCAAAGTCAAACCAATTACAATTCGGACATAGCGCGACAGTATAACGCATAACTTTTTTTGTATGTATCGAAATTCATTTTTTTTTGTTGGATCAAGGACTTCAATATCTAATACACTCATATTTTTCAATTTTTTTTTATAATCTACTATTTTTCCACATGTGAAAAATAGAGACCTTCCTTTTTCGGTGAAAAACCTATATTTAATAAAACTAAAAAAACAAATACATAATAAAACCAAAACATATCAAAATTATATTCATTGGATAGCTCATTTTGAGGATTACCCAATTCTAGTTGGGTTTGTGAAGTCTTCACCATTTTCATGTTCAAAATGAGCTTCAAAGTGAAAAAATTTAGGTTTTTTTGTATCCAAGGGGGAGAATGATGGTTAAGGGGGATTCGTATGAACCCCTAGGGGTTCAAGTGAACCCCAAGGGATTTGCTCAAACCCTGGTTTGAGTGAACCACCTCACATAAAGCATTTTTATTTGGTTTTTGGTGAGAAAATAGGGAATGGGTTCACTCGAACCAGTAGGTTCATATAAACCCTCAAAATCACAATTTTTGGCATGGGGTCATTTTTTGTGAGTTTTCCTTCCTCACTAGAATTGTAAACCAATATTGTGGCTTCACCCAAGTGTTTTAACACACTTTCACATCTATCTAGACTTGTCATTAATAATTTGGCCTTTTTATGCTTTAATTGGTGGGTATGTGTAGGATCATGATGGGCCAAAAAGTGGCGATATGATGGGTATGTGGTTGGCGACCTTTTTTTTACCCAAAATCGATGAAACAAAAAGGGTTTTTAAATAAAATTCTCAGCTTTCCACCAATATAAATTATGCTTTACTTTAAATTTAATAAATAATTATTATTCATTTTCTATTTGAATTCTGACTAAAGTCCTAATTAATAGGTTGATTGGAAAACATATATAGCTTTCAAATGGTATCACATTTTTGAATCCAAATTATGCATCACATTCTATGCTTTACATAATATAGGACTACAAAAGAATTTCATGAAGTTTTGACCAAGTTAAGGTGGTCAAACATACAAGTTTTTATATTTTTAAAATTTTAATAAAAAATTCACAATTAATTATTCACTTGGAAAAAGTTAGAAAAAATATGCATCACATCCAAACATGAGTCCTCTACTTATATCTAAAATCTTATAAAAATATTATCATTTTATTGTGGTTAGAGTGGTCCAGGATTACTTCTTATTTTTTCCCTGAAATTTAAGTACTACTGCATTGAAATTTCAAATTTTTACCAAATAGATTTTTTTAAAATAAACCTAGTAGTTTAGAAACTACATTCAATTTGCTATAGATTCTATTCTTGCATATTTTTGAAATAATATAGATAACTTATTCAAATTTTTATGTCAAGTAGCCGAACTCTAATTTTTCTGAATTTTTTGCCACTTAAGGGCCTATTTTTTCCATGATGATCATGCACATACCCTGGTCCTATTTTGCATTCATAAGCCTCATTTATTGCATATTTTTTAGGATAATCCCAACACCAATCAGTAACCAATCATTATTCAAGTATTCTTGGCTTATGTGGCCTAGATTTAGGGATCTAGGACTCATTCACCACCTTGAGTGAATGGGTCCCACCTAGATGTTTTGGCCCCGAACCGGTTTTTACACATTTCTAAGCACTTTTCATTTTTGGTCCCATACATTATACCTGATGGGACTCATTTGCCACCTTGGTTGAATGAGTCCCGTGTGGTCGAAATTCAAATTTTTGATAGGATTTTATTCTCCTAGATCTAATGTTAGCTTGTAGAGTTGTAATTTTAGGAATTCATGCATAATTGAGGAAAAATACAAGGTTTTGTCACTCATGTTCAACACCTAGCAATTTTACATGTCAACTAGCATTCAAGAGAGTTCACAAGATCATTCAAAGGAATTCAAGGGTAGATTATCAAGCATTTTAGAGCATTCTTCAAGTATCAATAATCATTTCAAAGATTGCATTCATCATGTTTGTTGTTGAGCTAACAATTTTGATGTAGTTTATGATTCAAGCAAGATGAAGATCAATCAAGTAAGAATCAAGAACCACATCCATTACAGCCATTTCAAGCATATTTGTAGCACCTTATTGCTAGGGTTTGGTGAGTTGCAAAATTATTATTTGTTCATTCATCATTCTCCATTCATATTTGTTTTCATTTCAAGGTTTAATTACCAGCAAGGGGTTTGACCAAGGCAAACCCCTATTCACTAACCCCACAAAATTTTTCCCTTTCCTTTGTGTGTGATTTACAAGGCTAGGTTTTAGATTTCTTAAGGAGCAAGTTGGAGGAAAGTTGTCAAATCCCTAAAGTTGTCATCAAGCCTTGGAGAATCTTGGTGAAGACGTACAAGTGGAAATTTTCAATTTCAGATCTAGAAACTAGTCAAAAAGACCAAAGCAGACATAAAGGAACAAAATCAAGTCTTGAATCTCCAAAAAAGTAGAAGTGGATTGATTCACCATAACTAGCAAATGAGTCCCACTGTATAGGCCTGATAGAGATTTTGACAGTTCTGGATACCCTTTTGGTTGAAACCAGTATCTACACATTTTCTCGAAAACAAGACTGATTTTCCCATGTTGGCGAATGAGTCCCAGTTAGCATTAACAACAAATTTTCCAAAATTCCAGACCTCTATTTTTCCTTCTTCAATCTTCCAAATGAACACTTTCTATTTCATAACTTTCTATTGTATTTTTTTCATATTTTTAGGTCATTTAGAGATAGTTTGCATTCAATTAGGGTTTTTTCTTACAACTTACATTGCATTGTATTTTCCAAGTCTAAACTTGGTGGTGAACCCCTCATTAAATCATATTTATTTCCTAGGACAACCCTATTGGAAGATCTCTTTCTCCTTTGCATTGAAATCTCTAGGGTTAACCTCAATTGGAACATCTTTGGAAGTAGGTTTGATAGTACTTAACCAACCTATTATTATCCCCCATTTTCTATTGGTTCAACATATATACATGTAGAAGCTTAATTAGAAAATATGTAATAATGAATATGTGTCATAAATGAGATCTAATTATAGGTTGAAATTGTAAAAAGTATTATATTTATTTATTTTAAATTAACTAACAATTTGAATTAAGATTTCTTGTGATGAACTAATAATCAAACCACATATAAGAAAAAATATTCTTTGTATTTAAATACTTTTTTTTTAATGTATAAATATATATGTATATATACATAGAAATGTGTATCTATATATAAAGAGATCTATTGGGAGGTTAATGCATACTTTTGATATTTGATAAAAGAATAAATTAAAAATGATATTTAAAGCTTAAATAAACTAATTTAATACTTAATGAATTTAGTACAACCTACTAATGAATTATATATATACTAATACTAAGCTATGTGGTTTCTTATTGATTAAGTATTGATTAAGTGTTAAAAGAACAATGATATCTTCTTATAAGGAATAAAATTTTTAAATTACTTAAGTTGAGCATCTAGTCAAAAGTCTATTTTTATATTATAAATGTAATAATTATAGTCCCAATCCCTTACAAGAATAAGAAAACGAGAGGGAAAAACAACCAAAAAATATCTAATTAACCAACTAGACACATGTCAACTAAACAACATAGCATATAATTTTTTTTCTAAAATAACAATGTTATAAGGAAGAATTGCATTAATAATTAATAAAGTGAGTTATAAGGAAAAAAAACATTAATGATAATTAAATATACTTATAGCTATTAGTTAAATGACTAATTAAGTTAAATAAATTTAATCAACCAATAAAAACTCTATTATAAGGATAAATTACATTAGCAAAAAATAAATATATTCATAACTATTAGTTAAATGGCTAATAAATTTAATTAAATATAGGTAGCTTATTTTTACTCAATTAAAAATCCATTAAAATTTATATATGAACATCTTAAATGGAATCTAGAAATGATAATCCTTGAAAGAAAATAATTTCACATGAAATAGGTATAAGTTGATATGTGTAAGAATTGAACTTAACACTTTAAGATACTAAATGAATATTTTCTCTTGTGTGGTAAATAAAGTTATAGCTAATAATTAAACCTAATAAAGAGATTATTTTAGACTAAATCAACTAAAGAATGTTAATTTTTTATGTGGTTAGATATCTTTTGAAAGTTGTATAATAAAATAATTCACACAAAAGAGGAATATAATATGAAATATTTAAGAAATACTTGATAATAACTAATAATAACAAGTCACTTCGAGGGGTCCCCCTAACCTCAATTAGCTAAAACTCAACTCTTATGGTTCTACAAAAGATAACTTGGGTCAAATGGGTGGGGGTGGCATCATAAGGGATCATAGGGGATTGAGAGTATTAACTTATTCTATTGACTTGGGCATCCAATCATCAAACTTCACTAAGGTGGTTGCAACTTATCATGGAGATTGGTTAGCTAAACAAAAAGGGTTAACTAGTGTGCTAATTGAAGGAGACTCTAAAATTCCAGTCGTGTTGCTACATGGTGAAGCCACAACCAACTAATCTCTAAGCAGAGATCCCACTGATGAATATCATCATGATATGATGAGCTTTGAATAGAGTATATTTAACCATGTTTTTCATCAAGGAAATATTTCTATGGATTTGTTGGTGAACTTAGGGTCCTCTGTCTAAAATATTAAAGTTTTGAATTATATGAATCTACTTTTAGAGCACATGAGAACCTCTATGATTAATGAAGCATAATTTCTCATTGCCTCTAATGTTAGAGATAGATATAAAAATATCTCAAGTAGGTAAGGTTCATAGACATCCACTCAATTGCTTAGGTTGTTATGTGATCTTCTACCCTCCAATTTATTATGGGGTATGTGCAGGATCATGATGGACCAAAAAGTAGAAATATGATGGGTATGTGGTTGATGACCTCTTTTTACCCAAAATTGATGAAATGAAAAGGGTTTTTAAATGAGATTCTCAGATTTCTACCAATATAAATTATGCTTTACTTTGAATTTAATAAGTAATTATTATTCATTTTCTATTCAATTTATGACTAAAGTCCTGATTGATAGGCTAATTGAAAAAAATCTATAGCTTTCAAACTGTATCACATTTTTTGAATCCAAAACATGCATCATATTCTATGCTTTGCATACTATAGGATTAAAAAAGAAAAAAAAGAATTTCATGAAGTTTTGACCAAGTTAAGGTTGTCGTGACATATGCTTTTTTATATTTTTTAAAAGTTGTAATAAAAAATTCATAATTAATTATTTACTTGGAAAAAATTACAAAAAATATGCATCACATCAGAACATGAGTCCTCTACTTATATCTAAAATATTATAAAAAATAATTATCATTTTATTATGGTTAGGGTGGGACAGACACCTACTTCTTATTTTTCCCTAAAATTTAAGTACTACTACATTGAAATTTCAAAATTTACCAAATAGATTTTTTTTTAAACAAACCTAGTAGTTTAGAAACTACATTCAATTTTCTATAGATTCTATTCTTACATATTTTTGAAATAATATAGATAACTTATTCAAATTTTTATGTCAAGTTGTCTAACTCTGATTTTTTTGAATTTTTTGCCACTTAAGGGCCTGTTTTTCCATGATGATCCTGCACATACCCTATGGTAAGTTATTTTTAATCTTCATATTTCCTCTCCTTCATGTTATATAAGTTTATATAATTTAGATTTACTAGTGTCTCATTATTGTTCCATCACTTCTAATAGACTAACTATCATGAGTGGTAACCTAAGTCAAAGACAATCCTAATAATTGTGAGATTGTAAAGAATGGCCAATAATTCTAATCTATTATTTAGAAGGGTAATCTAGCCCCTACAGTAAGGTTATGAAAGGCCATGACCTCACCATTTCATTTGAGTTCACTAATTAATAAAAGGATATCTTAGTTGTCTTGCAAATATGAGCTAGTTTGGTGGTGTTGTCATTGATGTCAACACAGTTTAGTATGTTGCAGATTGTAAATGTATAGATGAGATACTTATGAGATGTTGTGAGTACATGGAGTTATCTTTATGGTGCTGGAAATGAGTTTCATTGATGAGTTTCCAAGTGATTTTGAGAAAATTAAAAATAGAAGAGAAGTCGAAGTGTTGAATGTGTTTAGAACATGCTCTGGTATGTGCTTCACATTTCTCTTGTGCTGATCTTATGCTTGTGCAGATCTAATGGTTTGTTAATGGTAATCTCATGGTGATATATGTTGAGTTCCAGCTTCTGTTGAGATGGTTTGTGAAAGTTACATTCATCGGTTTGTGAATTGTCTAGAAAATTTGATCTTTTGTTGACTAGGAGAAATATTTTTGTGCCTCAATCCTCCGTTGTTTTGATTTAGACCATGCAGATCTAGGATATATCTTGTGAAGGTCTTTCCTATGCTCTAGAAAAGATGTTTGGAGTTTGGTAATCAAAAAGTCATGTTTCGGTATTTTAGTATGGGTTTGCATAGTTTAGACGTCTGGTGAAACGAATTCAATGATTGAAGTCTGTTGTTTTTGTTGTGGATTTATCTGGAAGGTTATGAGATGTAGCCTTGTGCATAATGAAGTGTGTTGTGGCATTTGTGTGTTATCTTCTTGTTGGGTAGCATGTGGATCAATGTTTATTTGTGTTTTCATTAGGTTTGGCCGACCTGGTGTTTACACTTCATTCGAAGAATAAAAATTAATTAAGGAAGAATTTTGTTGATTCAAGAATATTATTTTTGGTCTTGGTTAAATAATTTTATTGGTCCACTCTTATTCCTTTCCACCACAAGAATTTTGAGTTGCCGACCTAATTTAAATTGATGAAACATTATCTTGTGGCTGACCTTGGTAAATGTTTCTAAGGTTGAGAATGGTATAAGAGCAACTCGAATTGCAAAGAGATGTATGACAATGTGATGAAAAGTGATGAAAGTAAGCCACAAATCATAATATTATAAGTGTGTGTGTGAGTCTTGTTGAAGATAGCGAGACAAGCATTTATGTAATCCTATGAATGTGCTTTAATTGTAGTGGTGGATCTTTTATTCTCTTTTGTATCTGTAGGCAACAAACCTCCCTGCTAGATAGTGAGTCCTTTGTAGGCAATGCGTCCTATTTTAGGTAGCGATCCCTTGGAAGTGAGCCTTTTTATAATATTTATATTGTGAGTTAACCCTCACCGTGGTTTTTCCCTTATTAGGTTTTCCATGTAAAAATATGGTGTTCCTTGTGTTGATTTGTTTTTTGTTATTTATGTTTCATGCAAATATTTAATAATAGAATAGTGTGCTTGAAGTTTGGATAAGTGATAAAGTTTTAAGATTAAATTTTTATGACAACTAATTCACCTCCCCCTCTCAGTTGTCTTGTGCCTGTTTAACCATTGGTATCAGATCTTGTGGTTCCTTGTGTAGAGCTTAAGTACTTAAGGGAGATTTGATGGTGCAAAAGTTGGTGATCCCTATGTTTGATGAAACTAACTACAATGACTAGAAGGGATAGATGAGAGGATACATTATCTCTATTGGTTTCAAGACCTGGAAGGCTATTGAGAATAGGTATACACTTTCGTCCGATGGTGTTAATTCTATAGATGATATCTCTACTTATGAAGAAAATGAGAAGGTGAAACATGCAATTTGTAGTGGTTTATCTAGAAATAAGAAATTCAAGGTTAATTCTCTAGATATTGTAGATGAAGTCTGAAAGAAGTTGGAAGACATGTATGAAGGAAATGAAAAGGTGAAATTGACAAAGAGGTTGGCAGAAAAGTGTAGATTTGTGAACCTAAAGATGGATGATGGTGAACAATTTACAAGTTTCTTTCAGAGAGTTGAATTGGTAGCAAATGATGTTAAGAATCAAGGAGGAAAACTAATAGATGAAGATATAATCAAGAAGATCCTGATTACTTTACCATAATGTTATAGTGACAAGATCTTTGTTATTGAAGAAATTTGTGATCCTAAGAAGTAAACTCTAGAAGAACTGTTTGGAACCTTGCAAGCATTTAAGATAAGAAAGTTCTAGAAAGATGAAAAGCCAAAAGAGAATACAGAAATGAAATTTAAGGCTTTGAATATTGAATAATTAAATAGCGATGATGAAGAGTTGGAAGCAAATTTCACCAGGAAATTGAATAAAGGCACTAGATAATATAAATGTATGATACCCTTTAAATTATTTAGTTGTGGTAACAATGGTCATTATGCTTTGATATGTCTGAATAGGGATACACATCAGAAGAACAAGGATTATAAGGATAAGGATATGAAGGATAATAAGTATAAGAAGTTGTACTATGTTAAGGAAGAGGTAGGTATTTCTGATGATGAATCTGATAATGAGGTCGATGATAGTGACACTGATACATTTTGATCAATGTTTATTCTTAGCTTTGGAAAATAAATTTGTATCCCCTAACCCTAGAAAATGTGTAAGTAAGTAGGCTCCAGAGGTTAAGAAGAATATGAGGGAAGGTACCTTGGTTATAGCCTTTCATGCTAGACATGATGAAGACTATTGGGTAATTGATAGTGGATGTTCTAATCACATGACTAGAGATAAGAGTAAGTTCACTAAACTTGAAAACTATGATTGTGGTTTAGTCATTTTTAGTGATGATTTAGGAGCTAAGATCTATGGTAAAGGTTCAATTAGTTTTCATGGAGTGCATAATACTGATGATGTATATTATGTGAAGGTTTTGAGACATAAAATTTTGAGTATTGGTTAGATGTGCAGCAATGGCTTTAAACTTGTGTTTCAGAATAATATTTGTGAAATCATAAAAGGATCCAGAAAGGGAGATATGATTGTATCTAGAAGAAGAACTGATGGAAACATCTATCAGTTGAAGGGAGTTGATGGTCATTTCCTTGTATCTCAAATCAATGAAAGTTGGCTATAGAACTGAAGAATGGGACATGTGAACTTTGATAACCTAGTCAAGATTGGTGCTAAGGAGATTGTTCAAGGACTTCCTAGAATCAAAAGACCCACTAGTACTATGTGTAGAAGTTGTCAATTGGGGAAGTAGACAAGATGTAGCATTAACGGAAAAGAAAATTATACTACTAGAATG
>VDFB02020588.1:0-22230 GCA_007258455.2 Sequoia sempervirens | reverse complement strand
GGGAGAGGGGCCCATAGTGGAGCGGGGTCCAATAGTGGGGATAGAAGTAGTCCTTAGTGGGCCCGATAGTGGAGCACCTTAATATCCAATTGCAAAACACTTTTTATCCATAAAGTACACAAACTGACAAATCATGTGATTCCACATTAGCGCACCAATAAAACATGACTTAGTGCACCACTATCGATCTCACTTTTTTTGGGGCCTTTTTGGATACCTCAACAAAAAGCATGTTGACGTGGCATCATATTTGATGATGTGGCCCTAAAACGAAATATAGAAGCATGTGAGTTGCCAAATAAACTGTTGTACAAAATTAGGAGTGATTTGAAAATTTCACATAGAATTTCAAGAAACACGAAGTTAGGGTGCTCCACTATAGACGCCTCTCCCCTAGTTTTCTCAAAATTTAGAAGAAAAATATAAGTTTTGAAAGAAGAAGATATATTTTCAAAAGAACAATCTATTTGTTTTGTTAGATTGTATAAAATTAAAACAACGAATTCAAATATTTATAACTATTCAAAATTTGATGAGAATGAATATGTTTAATCACTTGGAGAATCATTTTCCCTTATATTCCGAAACAAAAAAGAATAGAAATTATTTCATATAACATATAAATCTTATTTTTATATGTGACAATTAATTACACATTTTCAAAATATAATATATGCTTTTTAAATTTCAATTTCTCTTTTCTCACTTTAAGATTCTTTAATTTGTTTATTTATTTGTATTTTAAAATTTTAAAAATATTACTTATGAACATACCATGGAGATGTCAACAACTGAAATCTTTGAATTCCATATGATTATTATGAGTCCTAATAATTAAGTATCAATACATGCAAGAATAGCTTTGTGTGTCACTTAGATTCATATGGCAATATCCATCGTATGATATCCCAACATGCAATGAGTTTGATAGCAGATAATATGTGCTAATGGATGTGGAAGAGTCACACAAAATATGGAACAGAGAATGGTCATCTATATTGCCAATTATGAAGGTAAAGAAGAAGAAGATGAGTAAACTCGTGGTTTCTAATTTTGTGCAGAAGTCATTTTGCCAAGAGGCAATGACAACCATTTCTGATGTGGATTAAAAAGAGGAATGGGGTGATTGGTGAAGTCTTTGAATTCCACTTTGCTTTCCTAGCAGCAAGTGAAAAGAAGTTTTTTCCTCTTTTTTTTGGGTTGCATTGTCATAACAACATATGGAATCTTTTCATATGTTGTAGGGAGGTAATAGAACATAGTTGTCTTCTAGAAAACATCTTGTTTATCAAAAATAAATTATATATAAAAATAAAAATATATAAATATATAGTAATTGTAGATAATACTATGTTACATAGAAAAAATAAAAAAGTCATAGATATAATAATTGCGACTTCTTTAATTTTTATATGTGCAAACACAAGAAAAATACTATTACAATTTTTTAAATTTTTGTTTATTTTATGTATTGATATATAGTAAGAAGTTTGAGAGAGCCTCCATAAAACTATAATCTTATTATCCTCAATTTAAATAATTGTAAAATATAAAAGTGTTGCCTAAATAAAGTGGCACATGTGAAATTGCTTTCAAGATATTTATATTCCAAGATTTGATTGTAATATCCATCCATTTTCCTTTCATTTTTCTTTAATATCTATCTTCTTTGGAATGTCATTACTTTAAATTTGATATATTACATTGTAATTGAAAATGGTGTTGGGTGAGAACAATTTCTTAATATTATGATTTAAGCAATATCTAAATCTTGTGAGCTTAAATTTCATTTTTGATTTATATTTATGTCAAGGATTCGACTAGCTTGGCTCTTATTAAAAGAGAAAACAAATACATTGGGAAAACAAAGTACTTTTTTTTTTCTCTTATATGTGATAGTTCCACGTCTTTCCAATTTTTATAGGAAGCGGTCATGTGAATTTTTAAATTTTTTATCTATTATATATAATGTTGAATGAATAAATTATTTGTTAATTTATATACATCTAAGCTAGTATTTAATGGGTATTAACTTCAAATGATAAAAATATTGAAAAGGGATTGAACTAAGAGGATGCATGATTATAGAAAAAAAATTCATTCAACGAGGCTTCCTTAAACAAATTTTAAAAGTTCATTCATCTATATTCAAGTAAAAATGGTCTAGCATATTATATTATATTATATTATACAAGGAAATGATTTTGGATATAACAAAATTATTCTTATAAGGCTTCTTTCAAGTATAAAAGATTAGTGCAATGTTGGTGCCTCAAATACCTTGGTTTTTCATTCATCTGGGTCAAATTATGCAATGGTTGCTCAACACCTCTAGCATCAAGCATTATGATCTATTGGACTAGGGTAGTTATAACTTCTTAGGGGGTTGCCTCTCATGTATGTCATGATTCACCAACACAAGGTAGGTTTTATTGTTCAAAATGTGATGGTTGAGTGGCCCTATTTGTCATTGTTTCAGGTTGAGTTTTGAGTCTTCCTCTTTGGGTAGAACATTGTTTCAGGTTGAGTTTTAAGTCTTCCTCTTTGGGTAGAAACTTGTTCATTTTGGAAAACTATGTCAAGGGTTGTTTGTGCCACTCAAGCTTTCACTAGATTTATTTTGAGGAAATCATCATCATTGTCAATTTGCGATGTCATGTCCATGTAGGTGGCCAAGCTAGGCTCCTATCTCTTGATCTCTAATAGGACTATGACATGATAGCTCTTGGTTAGGCCAAGTCTGGTTGTGAAATGAATCCTTGATATTCTCCCCTAATGGGATTGTTGAAAGTCATTAATTCTTGGCCCACTTGGGCATTGTTATCATGCCCTAATTGTTTGTCATCTAAGTTTGTACCCTCATAGTCATACCTAGTTGAGATAGGTGTCATTGGATCAATAGAGATATACTAGCCTAATGAGGGAGGGCTAACATTGTTGGAGGGACTCTATCTTTGAGGTGCTATTGGTCCTTGAGGGAAAAATAAATGAGATGATGAAAAGAGAGGCAAGAAAAAATGGAAGATAGGAAATGAGAGCTTGTCCAAAAGAATTTGTTATTCATGTCATGTTCATCAAAATATGTGATAATCCAAGTCTACTCACCACAAATATGTATGAGATGGATTCAAGATATCAAATGTGTTCCACCCTTGCTAAATTGTGAATCAAATTACTTCTACTCATGTGGCAAAGGTCAATCAAGCAAGGGAGAGTCTGATGAACTTCCCTCTTTATGAGGAATTAGATTTATGTTGATGACAATAGTATTGTTGCATTAGATGGGAGTGGCAATAATTGGCTCACTCACTTCATGAGGAAGAAGTGCTTGATGACAGACTATACTTTTTAAGAAAGGTGTTGGAGTTGGAATGTTGGGATGTTGCCTAGAGAATCTTTGCAAGGGTGTGGTTGTAGTGATTCTAATTTGGCCAAGTCCCCTGTTCAAATTATTTTTGGCTTGTTCTATAAAAAGAGACTAAACATATTAAGCCTATGTTCTAATGCAATCAGTGCTTCCAAGAGAGCTAACTCTCTTCCACCAAATTCTTCTCTCATGTGTCTCCTTTTTTTTTCCTCTTGGATTTGTCTTAGGATGACCATGTGTTCTTCATTTGGCATTTTTTGCATTAGTTGGTTTAATCTTATCTCACTTATGATTGTCTCTATTCAATTCTCCCTAACTCTAGGACACATTGTGCTTGAAATGTTGAGAGATATGAAGGATCAAAATTTAGGAGAAACTCTTTAACAAGTTTGTTTGTTTCAAACGATGGTTGATGTTCACTTTGCTTGATTTGTTGGATTAACTTGATTCATCTAGTCTTAGACATTTAATTTTGTTATGAGAGGTTTCTAAAACCTATGAATGGGCTTATCAATATGTTTTATTTTCTTAGTTTTTTTGTGAATGCAATGCTAAAATGAATGCAAGCAACTCATTAACTCTCTTTTTTATTCTTTTTCTGAAAAATTATTTCAAGTGAACTAATTATCTAATAAACAAAATAACTTAATGTTTGTATTTTTGAATGAATGCAACTAAATGAATCAAATTTACTTAGATGCAATCTCTATAATTTGTTTTTGTGACTTTGCGGATGTTATCAAATTTACTTAGATGCAATCTTTATAATTTGTTTTTGTGATTTTGCAGATGTTTTGAATTGACATAATACTTTAAATTAAAAAAATATTCTAAATCTAATTTAATTTGAAATAAAACTATTAATCTAATAAAATCTAAGAAAATAATAACAAAATCTAAATCTAACCAAGAATCAACAACAAAATGTTTTAGTCCTTAGGCAAATTGATGATCTAGTTACTACTTTAAACAACTTTTTGAAAGAAAGCTTTTACATAAATAAATAAATAAAACCAAGGAACCTATATGGAACTTCAATGGAGCTTCTTTGAAGTTTTCATGACTCGTGTCCTTAGAAGATTCATCATCTTGTTGCCTTCTCTCCAACATCAAGGAACTCTTGATGGAAGAAAATATCAAATTGTACTAAAGATTGAAGACTATTTAGAAATGGTGGGAAGTTTTAGAAGCTTCAAATGCTATAATGAAAGCTTAGAGCTTATGTTGTGGTTGAACTTTGCCTAGAGGGAAGGCTTATAGATCTATGACAATGAAACTTCTAATCCTACTCAACGAAGAGAAAAATACAAATCATCTTTATTAATTCTAACATAGGTAGCCAAATGCAAACAAAATCACCCAAATGCATGAGGCATGGGGTGTTTAAATAGGAAACAAAACTATTAATCAAAGAGAGATGGCAATCACTCAAGGGGGGAGCAACAATTAGGGGGATTGATTTATGTCATTAGGCCTCAAGAAGAATCTCAATCAGAGGCTAAACTAGAAGAGAAAATGTTAGAATTGGAAGATTCACATGCCAACCAAAGACAACAAGATCACCCTTTTGACAAGGTGGGTCACCCATTTTACCAAGGCAAGTCGTCTAAGAAACCTTACAACAACCCTAAGGTCTCTCAGGTGCCCTTGCAACTATAGGTGCAAAAACACTATTTCAAAGGGTAACAAGAATGTGTGAGCTAAGTAGGTGGTTTACAAGGATGGTAAACACGAAGGGTCCTAGAAACACAAGGGACTCCCATCAAGGTGGAGAAGTTATGAGGAGATGCAATTCACACCACATGGGTCTTGAGTTGATTCGCTAAGTCAGCATTGGATTGTAATGTTGGCCCATACAATTTTGCGCACTTATAGAATCCATGGTAGAGGGTGTAGCAACAAAGATCAATTGACAATAGAAAAAGGAAAGGAAGGGTATGATGAAGATTATAATAACTATTAATATGTTTAAACCAAGTCTCAAGAAGGTTGAAATAGGTTTTGGTAAGAATTGATAAAACAATGTGAAGATTGGATCAAGGGGAGAACAAAATAGGTCAACTAAAAGCAAATAAAAGTCAATAGAAGGCTATTGCTTTTGTCCTTTGGATTAACGAATGAGGTTAAGTATAGTATCTCAAGAAAATTTGTGTATTTTTTTTTAATGATTTAAGAAGGAAGAGATAGAAAAGAGTGTTGGATTGAAGAAAATAACCTAGGAAAGAGTTGCTAAGGTTTGGCTACTTGTTGAGATGGTATAAATTGACAAAAGAATATGTTAGGAGGTTGGTTTTTATAAATTAGTTAGAAGTGGAAGTGTAGGAATGAGGTGTTCACAAAATTAAAGATAAAATTAAGCTTCCCTAAATGATGTTTATGATGTTACTAATCAATAAGGGTTGTATTATTATTGCATTAAATAATCATAGTGATGAAAATATGATCATTTAATGAAGATACATAAGAATAATATTTTTCATCTAGATTTATTGCAAATAATGCAAGAGTTGGTAATAGAAATTTAAATTGATAAAGCTATATAAAACAAAAAAGAGGGTTAAAAGATCAAGTCTGATGTGAATTTGATGGTGAAGATGGACTATGAAATGCTACAAGTCATCTTTGGTGATTTCAATAAGTTTATAACAATGAACTTTTGGGTGATTATTTTTAGGGGTCTAGTGTTTGTGTCTTTCTCAAACACTTGTGTCCTTTACTCTAATTGTCTTGCCAACTTTCAAGAGTTGATCTACTTATTCTTCTGGTCCTTCCTATACATGCAAATTCTTCACATCAACCTCAATATTGAGATATTTGCAACAAAACTTCTAGGAGAAAGGAAAAATCGATTTAGTGTTTTTTGAAGACTACCTCAACCAACCCCCTATTTACATTGTTTCGACCTCCACAATAGCACATAAAGTTTGGAATGTGTGTGATACTTAAGTGTGGGTGTTTGTGGTGTGTGCAAGGTTTTGTAGCTACCAAATAACCTTGAGAGGATGTCTAACTAAAGTGGTGTGTGCCTGAACAATGTAAGGTATAGGGACACATAACCTCTAATAAGCCAAGTCATTGGTTCAAGAGAAGTTTTAGATCTGCAACAATGATGGATTTTGTGAGATTTCTATAACAGTAGGGATTTGTGTGGGAGGTCTTGGAATCAAAAACTCAATGAGTAAGAAGTTTATGATGTCATATGAGACATCCTTGGATTTAGCAATAAGGATACGTGACTTTGGTTCCTTAGCTCAACATTGTACACATGTATAATATATTAATATTCTCTTCATAATGAATACACGAGCTGTATTTTCTATCGCATGTTGTCTTTGAATGTGTAATGGTATTTTTGCATCTATCACTCA
The DNA here is from genome assembly GCA_007258455.2 of Sequoia sempervirens. Taxonomy (NCBI): domain Eukaryota; kingdom Viridiplantae; phylum Streptophyta; class Pinopsida; order Cupressales; family Cupressaceae; genus Sequoia; species Sequoia sempervirens. The sequence continues at coordinate 15,495 of VDFB02020588.1, read as the reverse complement.
CATTTCTATTGTATATTCAATATAACTCACAAGTGAATTAGATGAATTAGTGTATTAGTTAGTAAGTTGTCCTCTATGCAAAATCCTAGGCTTGGCATGAATCACTAGGCAAGAATTGGGAAGGCTATCTCAAGCTATGTTAAAAAGAAAAGACCGTGTAGGTTTATAATTATCATGAAACTCTTCTTAAAATGTATAGCAGGAAATCATGAAGCAAACATAGGAGTATTTATAGGAGAATACTGCAATTTTTATTTTAGCAACTTGAAAAATTAAGGATGAGGGAAAACTCAAATTGGACCAATACGAAGGCACTTACCATAATAGAATACATCTAGAATGGTCCCAGGTTCATAGATGAAATCTATGATACCTGGCATGGCTACATTATAAGAAGGTGGCTTGCTGTGGAAACACTAGACGTGAAGATTGAATCATTGCATCAAAGAGAACAGGATGGGGATATTAGCACCAAAAAGAATTTGATCCAAATATTTGAAGGCAAGAACATGGAATACAATTCCATGTACACAGCAATCAGCCAGAGTTGTTTCTAATTGCACTAAAAGAACATAAATCTGGCTTAAGAATCAGATTGAACGTCAAAACAACGGATTGCATGAATTGCCAACAAACAACACAAAATAATATACAAGCTGGATGGGAACTGCATTCAGGACTTCATTGCATTGAAGTTCTTCACTTAAGTTATTTAAATATCATTTGTGAGCATATGTTCTGCCTCTCTTGCCTCTAGAACAAGTAATCTCTTCTCATCATCATCATCATGCTCATGAGTTTGAATGCTAAGGTAATCAGGTGAATCGAGTGTGTGAATTCCAATCTGCCCCATCTCCAATTCTAACTGAGATTCAAGACGTGCTCTATCACGATCCTTTGGATATGTTCGATAAAGTAATACATATATGAGACAGCACAAAGCCATCGGAAGAGCAATAGAAGTATAAAGTGCCTCTGCCAATGAAGCAGCATTCTCCCTATCTGTTTCTATCTCAACAGCTTTACTAGAACCTTGAGGAACAGGTCTGTAGCCATAAACATGTTGAGCAAGAATGCCAACTATTGGTGGTGCAAATGATGCTAATACTGATTCAAAAGATCGATCCAATGCATAGATACTTGTTCTGGACTTCTGAGGAACAATTTCAGCAAATATAGGGCTGCAAATAAAAGAATGGCAATATAAGCTTGTCAATAATAGAATTTAACCTCCACCTGCAAGATATAAACCACATAAAAATATATCCCCAAAAGCACTTTCAACTAAATGTTGCATACTACTTACTTATTGGTAGCAGCCGCATTCCATGATATGCAAAATCCTATGATGAAGAACATAAATCCATGTGCCACACCAGTAGATGGATCATCAGGTAAAACAAGCAGCAAAACTGCTCCCAAAGGTATAGCCAAACCTGAACTTATCTGGGAAAGGATAATCCTGCCAGCATTTGGAAGGTATCTAGAAAGAATGTCACCCATTTTCCCTCCAAACAATCCACCCAAAGAACCAGCAACAACAAAAATACCCATAAGAAAAGCTGTCTTCTGATTAGAGAATCCAATGAGTTCCAGCCACATAGGTACAAATGTAAGTGCTGACCAAGGAAATGATCCTACAACCCCTTGTGCTACGATTATCTGAAAAGTCTTAATATGCATTACTTTCTTTGCTTCCAGAATTAGCGCCTTCAGATTTGACCATAATGGCGAAACACCTTTTATTTCATTATTCTCTCTGAAATGTTTCCCAACGGGGAACATATTAGAAGGATTCAATTTGTGAAAAAAATTCAAGTTTTTCAAAATAAGCAAACATAAAAAATGTTAAACTTAGCACAGGTATTTTCCATGTTCATTAGTGCCAGAAAACGAAATGAGTTCCTAATTCTTCCCCTTTTCCTTTTATTTCAACAACTATTCACCCTGTCCTGTAATGCTTTGATTTAGTTGTTTTTCAAATAAGGAAAATAAATAGTTGCAAACTTCAGCAAGAAAAGAGATTGCTAATGGCAAAATCGAAAAGAAATTAGCAAAAAGCCTATCTTCGTATACCTAAATGATCTCGAAGAAGATGAGAGAAAAAAATTAAAACCAGAAAAAAGGAGGGGACTATAGAAAAAAATTGCATAATTAAATTCTAAATTGGCTCTGGGCATTGCTTTAACATTCTCGGTTATTGTGACTGTAGAGTATAAATACTTACAATGTTGGCATTGCACCATTTGAAAACCTTGGGTCTACCCCAAATAGTCGAATCAAAATTCCAATCACAACACTTACTACTGCAACTAGGTGAAAAGCTACTCTCCAGCCAGGAATTCCCATTACTGTTGTTGCGGCCAGTAAAACAGAAATAAGACCCCCCAATATGGTCCCAATATTGGAAGTAAATTGCAGCCAGCCAAAAGCCATTCCACGATTTCCATCATCGGTTGAATCAGCCACAAGTGACTGAATTGCAGGCACAACTATTGCAAGCCCGATCCCATTCAATGCCCTTGACACTGCTACCTATAAAAACAATGAGAGTTTAGACATAAAACTACATCATTAGCGAACATCAGCAGAAACCTGGATTTCATACCAATTAAATACTTTCCAGAATATTTACTCAAAAAAAATATTAGAATTCGTTGTCAGATAGATCATGTGAGAATCTAAAACAACATTTATTAGGATCTAAGGCATGTTATTTGTTAGCATTCAGCACTATCAAATTGTTTCAAGGCATGTGTTAGAAAAAAGAACAATTGTACCAGGAGATTTATTATTGTATGTGTTACTCCCATTTCAAAAGATGCCATTTTTATGATGTATGTTATTTGAGATCTTGGACGAGAGAATTTGGCATTGGCATCAGCAGAGACACAAAAGGGAAAGAAATAAACCTTAAATATAAGGAACAAATCTGATATACTAATGGCTTATGGCACTTTGAATGACATAATATAAGTAGGTAAGGGTTGTCAAGTATCATGCAATTAAAATACGTTCTTTATATGACAATCTTTTTACCAACATTCCTTTCAAACCATAAATTTCAGGCTGCCAAAATACATTGTAAATGCCATGTAGATATGCAATTCAAGTTCAGGATTTTGTAGTATACATTAGTAATTTACTGCTTCTCAAATTGACATTTACTACGTCAATTTCCCCATCTATCTGAAGTAAAAAGATCCTTCCATTTGCATTTCATTTATATATGAAACCAACAAGAAATGATTGTGATTCCTGCTTCAGTGACTAATACAAAAGCGCAATCAACCTTTTTGATAGCGTCTGAGAGGATCAGAAGGATGTGAGAATAAGTGAACTGGAATGGTCTTTTTTCCCATCTTATCGGTATTTTTTTATTTAAGAACCTAAGTCATTGTGTTAGTGTCTGTGTCTAAATTAACTATGCACTTCATAAAACAGTCATTTAGTATTAATTAATACTTTGATGGTTGATCTTTACCGTGGTCGAATTCATCTTGCTTTGGTCATTATGAGCATAGACAAATTTTTATTTTGTTTCCAAGGCACCATTAGTTATTTGAAATATTATTGGATAGTGGCCAATACTCAGTATATGCATCATTGCTTATCATTTACTGAAAAAAATTATGAACAGTCAACTTGCAATCCAAAGCAAATCCTGTTAAGAGAGTAAGCCCAATCAGTACGACATTGCTTGCTTGAAGTTGATAATACTGGTATTGTTTTGGTCTTGCTAAATAAAATTCCTTGACATATTGCTAGGGTAAATATTCCACTTTGTTTTTATGTTCTCTTTTTATTAGTAGACATTAAAAACATCTATAAAATTCTTGTTTGGATAACGATGGTCTTTGATACTTCTTTAACTAGATTGAGTTCTAACAAGATACCTTAGTCATATTTTTTTATAAAGTTAGTGCTAATATATTGATAATGAAGGAGGGATTACAAGAGATAGCTTACTTGAATAAAATCAAGCTGGTCACAGTCATTTACAATTTAATATTTTCAATGCATCAAGCTAGAGATGGAATTCCCCTTCAACTCAACCATTTACCATAGCAAAAAATATGCTAAAAAATCTGCAAAGTCATCTCTCCATGAGCATCGTATTATAACATCAAAGGACACCATACTGTGACCTAGATCATACAAAAAGATAAAGAACTACAAGCACCATGTATTTGAGTGAATGTGGTGAAAAGTTGCTGAGAAACTGAAACTTTGTGAACCAGTTCTCTTTTGAAGGAACTTAAACTGCTTTAATGCTCACATCGAGAAAAATCTCTTGATTCCTTGTGCATTTGACTCTAGCTTCAATGATTTGATTTGCTTCTGCTAATGTGCTATAATCCAGATTCATCTCTACTAGCTAAAATTCTTCTGCAATATTTGGTGTGTCCAACAAAGGTGTAAAGTAATGGCACAAGAGTTCACAATTGAAGATTGGATGTAGACCAAGTTAAGCTAGAAGATTTGACTAGAACACATTATCTCCAACCTTCTTAGTGATAGTATATGAGGCATATCAAAAAGGAAGGATCTTGCAGTAAGGTCTTGTGAATCTTTCCTTCTGCAAATGAAGTTGTATTATGTCATAATCTTGAAGGTGTGGCATACAATATTGATTATAACGCTGCTTATATTTAGCATAGCATTTATGCATAATGGTTTGCACTTGCTACAATATGTGTTGGATGTGCTCAACGAACTTGTCAGCTTTGTCAACTTCATTTTGATTTCAAGGAGTCGTTGTAAATGGCAGCATAGGATAAGCGATATTAATGGATGCCATTGATTGGAAACCCAAACAAATTTGAAAAGGGTTGTGTTTCCATAGAGTTGTGAAGAGCTCTCTCATAGTTGTGTTGAATGAAAAATAGAACTCCACCCAAATGCAATGTTTGTTGGAGTTGTACATTCTGAGAAGATGCAAAATGGAATGTAGTAAGCTAGGTCAGTGTAGTACCTATCACTAACCAAAGTGCATGCAAGAAATTGCTCAAATATCTTGTCTCCTATTAAATATAGTTGTGGATGTAACCCAAACTGAATCCATAGATTCTGAAAATACAACTGGATTGCTTCCATAGTTGAGTTAATATTTTTACAAGACATGAGAATTGCAGTATTTGAGGAATCTATCGACTACTTCATACACTAAATCACAATGTTTCTCCAAGTTTCCAAGACATGGGGATGTGGGGACTAGGTTTCTGGGATGGCAAAAAATTTCCCGAATTTCAGGGACAATAGGGGGAGGGCTAATAAAATAACTTAAACACAAGCAGCTCAAATTTAAAAAAGTAAATACAATGTGCTCAATTTCTGGAGTGACAATCCTCCCCCTTTTAGGTCTTTAGGGGTTTTTAGCATTTTTTCCTTTAGATGTTACATTTTTTTACACCAAATGGATTAAGTTGTCCAGCCCTCGAGAAGGGGGATGTCCCCTCCAAGACCCCAAGTTCCCAAAACATCTAGGACATTGAGGATGTCACCCAAACCCCTGGGGAAGTGTCCCCATGGAACACTGCTGGTAAATCACTGCCAATGCTTGGTAGTAGGCAAAACTGAAAGAAAATCCATGGAAACTGATTCACAAGGCTTGTTTGGTACCAGCAAAGGAGTATACAGTCCTTGCTTCTTGATGACCAGCTTGGCTATACACAAATGAAACAGAATCTTATATGTTTTACAACATACGACCTAATTTATGGACAAAAAAAAACTTCAAAAGTGTGTGTTTTCAAAACCAAAATGACCTGGAATCTTTGGTAAAATGAGCCCGAATATCAAATTCTAGTGTTTTGCCTCATGCAATACACACAAGTGTCCCAAATGATGCAAGTGCCCATCCTGCAAGTAGTAATTTCGAATTTAAATGTTTTAATCTTATGGATGACGGTCTCTTCCCAATAGATAGAGTTTCCAATGTTTACATACTGGCACAATAGCATAAAGCTCTTAGTTATACCTCCATGGTAAAATAACACTTCAACATGTTTACTTAATACTTATGTTGCCACGAACTGCTGAGCACTTGCTGAATATGGCACAAACATTCTTCAAGTATTGTTGAAGATGACTATGTCATCAAGATAGGCATAAAGAATGAAGTAGTGAACCATGGAAGAATGTCATTCATCATCTAAATAAATGGCACAAATGCACTAGTCAAGTCAAAAGACGATAACCAACCATTCAAATAAACTTTCCTTGGATTTGAAGGTTGTCCTCTAGACATCTAAAGGTTCAATAGCTAAGTTGTCGGTTCCGGTACGGGATCAGATACGGGTACGAGATTTTGGTATGCCAATATGGCGATTTTTTTTCTTGGGTATGGTATGTTTGCAAATACATTTGATATATCATATAATATTATATTTAAGATAATAATTACATTTGATCTTTCATAGTATGATACTTCATCATTGATCAATGATATTATGATAGTCATAAAGATAATTGTCTAAGTTGTCAATTTTGGTCTCCATTCCTAGACCCCCTCATTTTAATCAAGTTTTTTATGTGACAATAGATCCCAATAATTAGTGGGTGTTGGGAGTGGAGGCCCTAACGGGGTTGAGGGTTAGCACCCCTCATGGGGGTTTGGGGGCAACGCAGTACCAAAATCCTGTACCTGTACCAAAAACCACTCAAACCTTCATGGTGCATGCCATTTTCACAATTTTATCTTCAAAAGCACTTTTTGCATTTTTGTAAGTGTTTTTTTTTAATTTTTTGGTGCCCACAAGGCGTTGGCACTTGCAGGAGTGCCTAGGGAGCACCCCAGACACCCTAGGCACTCCTAGACCCAAATGCTCTCGAAGAAGGCACGGGGGCTTCAAATGAAGAACCCGGTAACTTAGTTCAATAGGAATCAAATGGAATCAATACTTGAGATCTTTCTTAATGAATGATTTTGCACTACAAATCTGATCCACTAGGTCTTCAATCCTTGTAAAAGCATAGAGACTTTTCATAGTGATCTTATTGAGAGTTGAGTAATTGATGCAAAACCTCCATCTACCATCCTTCTTTAGCACAAGCACAACAAAATTGTTGCAAGGCAAAGAGTGGGCCCATTCTATCCCTTTTCCACAAGTTTATGGATCTACCAATTGATTTCTCATTCTCAAGGAATGAACTAGAGAAGCAAAAATCTCAAAAAATCCCGATTATACCCGATTTTTTGAAAATCAGTCCCATAGACGATTTTTTCCCCCAAAAAAACCTTGTCTTTTTAAAAAACCGTTGATTGTGATTTTCAACAATTTTTTTGTGTTTAAATCACATTAAAATCGCATTTAAATCATATGTGAAACCTTAACCAATCTCCCACCAACCTATGAAACCCTCAAAATCTGCGAAATATTTTATGAAAAATGCAATAGTGCAATATTTTTAGGGCACAACTACAAATAGGAGCTCGTCGGGACGTGCATAGAAGGTGCAACTAGTTGCAAACTTGCAGGGAGTTGGGAGGCGGTGCATTTGAGTCAAAGGTAGGAAATTTTTTGTCATAACACTGTTGGAAATACATTCTATAACTTCACGCCATATAAATAGTATTTACACAAAAATCAAACAACGCATACAAATAGATGAATAATTTGTTAAGTAAAATTTTCAATGTGCACATATACAAGGATCTTTCAATTTAAATTAACAAGATAAAAAATGTTAAATCTATTTTATTTTGCTAGGACTTCCATTCAAAGAGATAGTATTTTACTATTATGATAGGTGAATGGTCTATATTCCAAAGTTATATTTTAGTTCACTGTTCATACTTCATATTTTGTGTCTACTTTATCATGGTTTATATATATATATGCTAGGATTTTTGTCAATATCGTCAATACGCTATCACAAATGGTTCAATTTTGTGTCTACTTCTTATCTACATTGAATGTTAAATAAGATTTCCAATGTGCACATCATTAGGATCTTTCAATTTAAATTAACAAGATAAAAAACATTAAATATATTTTATTTTGGTGGGGCTTCCATCCAAAGAGATAGTATTTTACTATTAGGTGAATGGTCTATATTATGAGGTTATATTTTAGCTGCTTGTGTCTACTTCATATTTTATGTCTACTTTATCAGGGTTTACTTTGGTGTCTACTTCTTATCTTGATTTTATAAACAACTAAATTGTTATTGTGAAGAATGGTTGGTTATTTGGTCCAAACACCATATTATGGTCTATCTTTTTCTACAGTGGCAGCCTTGTAAATTAGTTCTTTGGAAACAAATAATTCGTATTCCTTGCTAATCTATGAAGCTACAAAGCTCTAATTTACAAGGCTATTTACAAGGAAATAAATAATTTGTATGCCAATCTACAAAGCTCTCAAAAGATAAATGGCGATCTTTTCTTGATCACAAAATTAATTGACTGCACAGTATGCGAAAATTAGGTTTATCCAACCATCTATAGATAAACAACATCTATTTTGCCTTATATCCAAATTTTAAGTTGAGTTTTTATTTAAAAATCCATAATTATCTTCTCATATCTTCCCCATTAGTTAATTCATTCTTCAAGTTAGCAAATTTCTCATCTAAATTATCTACTTAATGAATTAAATAATTCTTTTGTAATCTTCTCACAAGTTTGAAAAAAAAACATCCCTTGCCAATTTCAGTTTACTAATCTATCTTTCGAAATTAACTCCACAATCAGTAGAGTTAACTCTTGATCTTTGATCGAATCTCCACCATTCATCCAATCTTTTGAAAGTCTATAAATTCATCTTTTCAATCATCATTTTCATAATCACGAATCTTTCATGCAAAATAACTGTCATTTTATCATTCAAAATTCATTAATGTTATGCTGCTGAGTTAAGCATCCACAAATTATCAAAGTTGAGAAAATCGCTTCAATACACTCAATCTCAGGTTTGCAATTGAATCTAAAATTAGAATTTAAGTTTTATGCTTTTATATTCTTATTTAGTGTTTCAAATTTTTAATTGCACACAAGGTGCATGCAGCAAAGGGGAAGAATGTGAAAAAGCTTTCGGTGCACCAAATGTCTATCGTACCCTATTCTAGTGAGCGTCTGATTCTTTCTCTAGATTAGGAAGTATTATATGAGAAAGAAAAATATACAATAGAGGTGTAATATGTAGATTTAATGCCTTATGGCCAAGAGTTGCAAATCTTTGTGCCTAGATAACAAAAATAGGTTAGAGATGATTAAAGGAACAAGAGAAATATATCCAAGTACCTAAGGTTTCTTTGTTTGACTATGTCAGTCTATAGATGATAGATCATATATTTTAGCAAACAATTCTTGGTTTTGGGACAAGAATGTGCTACTGATTAAACCATGGCAACCTGAGTTTAACTCAATGACTAAGTCACTCACAAAAATACCTGTATGGATTTGGTTCCGCTATTTACCACTTCAATTTTAAGTGGATGCTTGCTTCCAAGGAATAAAGAATACTTTGACGAGACTTATGGCGATTGAATTGAAAAACAGATAGTTTGATCCACTCAACTTCTGCCAGAATCCAAGTGGAGTTGGATATTTCAAAAAGACTAATAGAGGAAATTTGGCTGAAAGTGGAAGATAGAATTTGAAAGCAAGTAACTGACTATGAAATCATTTTGTTTCAATGCCATAGGTGCTTCAAGGTAGGGCACATAGCAACTGATTGTACAAAGAAGAAACCAAAATCTGCTAAGCATGCTACCTGGAGGCAAGGGGCATGATTTTTGCATTTATTAGTTAAAGGGCGGCTCCTGAATCATCGACTAAATCAGAGGATTCTGATTTGGGTGAAAAGCAAGCAAGGGAGTTGCTGATGGCTGATATTGAGTGGGGTTCAGATTCATATAACATATTCACAGCCACCAACGCCCCCTAAATATTCTGAGTGTTCACTCACCAGTAGATCAGAAAGAGCCAAACAAAGAATTATCCACTTGCAAAAGAGAGCAGAAAGAGTTGGTCAATTTAGCAAATGTAAAAGGAATGTTAGTAATTCCTCTATGGAGTAGCAACCTGTGCTTTGCCCTTTGCCCCCTAAGCAGCCCACGGGCAGATATTTGGGGTCAGGCTGACCTTTAGAGTTATCTTATGAAGAAGAATGGGGAATTGGTACAAACACTCAAGAATCTTGATTAGCTGCCATTAATCAACCTTTCTCTGATTCTTCTCCTTATATAGATTATGAACCAAATGAGGTGTCTTCAGGATGGAAAGAAGTCAAAAATAGAAATTAAATAGTTAAAACTCGAAACACAGCTGACTGGTCGTATGGTGCTCAGATCATAGAGTAACAAAGGAAAAATTTAGTGTCTGCAGGTTTTGAATTTGTTTTCTGATGTTGTAGGGAAGGGGCGCCCTTTAAGAGAGCCCCCCATATTTTATTTTATTTTAAAGTTAAAAAATTGATTAATGGGAACAGAAAATGTACAATGCTAGATAGAGTCAAGAATATAAAATAGACCACAAGAAAACAGGAGATGAAAAACAAGTACATATCCAGAAAGACAACAATAAAGGATTGAAAATGATGAGTTCAGCAAGCGCAAATGATCTCAAATTCCTCTCCTAGCATACAAGGCTGAGGAACCCAATAGTAGATGCGTTCTTTGTGCATTAGTGTTGGGTTAGTATCGTCCAGCGTGTTGCTCCTTAATCTTGCAGTGCCATTTTAAACGCCCATTTTATTGCCCTAGGGGCCCTTTGTTTATAACTGATATGAGAAACCTAGTTCAATGGGCCCCATTAAATAGCTTCTATCATGCTCCTGCCACAAAATTGGCCTTTCCATTTGTGTCTTCAGCCCCCTATTTTATTGTCTCATGATCCTTGTGCTTTGGCCAAGCTCCAAAATTTCAGACATGGCAGTCTTCATAAAACCTAAGCCCTTTATTTTGCCATGTGATTTTTGTTTTATTTTGTTATTGACTTGTGATCACCCATGACTTATAATTTAAGTTGTTTTCTTTTGTTCTACACACTACTGGGAAACTGGCTGGCAGATAACAGTCTTTGCAAGGGAGAGTAGGCTATATCAGATGCCCTTTCACTCTCCATTGCCCTCTAAGATCATTTAATGCTCGATTAAACCATCATTAAGGGTTGTAATTCTATTCTGCTGTTGACTAGCTTGTGATGATTATTGGATTAGTGAGACATGTTTGTTCTTTGCAGTTACCGAGTAAATAAACTGGCAGAGACTTTCCTTTAGAGAGAGTATTCGGCTGAGGCAGTCAGCTCCCTATTCTCCACTGTCCTTTGTTGTTCCCACCTGAGGTCCACATCATCAATTCTCCAAGGTGGCAATTTGGTTGCAGTCTCATGGTAAGGTGTCAGACTCAATTTGGTTGCAAGGTGATGATAGGTACAGCATGCATGGGACTGTGGTGCATGAAACAATTATTTTGTGCCTCCGGTTATGGTGACAAAAGTTGGGGTGTGTGTTGGTATTATGTTAAGGACTGTTTGCAGGGGTGATGCATGGCCTGATGTTATTGGCCAGTGGGTGAACTATTTCCACACAGTTTCATTTTAGCAGTTGGCTGTCAGTCATTTGATCTTGCTCCTCCACATGCACTTGCCATCCAATCTTTGGCAAATTGCACAATGTTTAGTTTCTATGCCAGTGCTTGGGCAGTAGCTTCAATGAGCATGTGGCATGTGTGGAAGTTTTTCACTGGCATAGTGGTATTGGTTTAGACAAAATGTATGGTTCCCACATATCTGGAGTAATTCTTTGGTGCCACATGGATATGCATCATCGATGGTGGTGAGGCCCCTTGAGCTTTATTGAATGGGTTATGTGCTGTGGGCAGTGCAAATACATAATACAGGTTGCCAGTGTTTAACTGATTTATAAGGGACCAATGGATGTTTAATTGGAAAGGTCCACAGATGTGTAGTGAATGACAAGGTGCCACATGTCTACAACGTTATATGATGGTGGATCCGATTTCTTTATGTGGTGAGACTCATTTGTGAAAGGCCACATATATGATATGCAAGGGCAACATAGCATTTTTTCAATGGGAATATCTTGTATGCCCAGTCATTTTGTCTTTATTGTGGCTCTTTTGCAATGGTGGGGACCAGTTACTGGTCCAATAGACAATGGTTTTACAGCGGGAAACAGGTTGGGCCATTTGTGAAAGGCCACATATATGATATGCAAGGGCAACATAGCATTTTTTCAATGGGAATATCTTGTATGCCCAGTCATTTTGTCTTTATTGTGGCTCTTTTGCAATGGTGGGGACCAGTTACTGGCCCAATAGATGATGGTTTTGCAGCAGGAAACAGGTTGGACTAGTCATGCCTCCACTCCTCACTAGTCCACTGAGCCATTGATCTTATAGGGCCCAATTGCAATGAATACAAGCCATTAATCTTTGCACGATACTCAAAAGAGTTAATGGATAGTTGCGCCTGCATTTTTTTCAAAGCACCATATACTAAGATTTTCAATGCACAACTAAAGAGCAATATAGAGAAGATGGGTCCAGGGGAATTTTTGAGCCTGATGGAGTATTGTGGGTCTTTTGCGATGCTGCTTGTGATGTGGCTTAGCCCTATGAGGGTAAATCAGCTATTGTAAACCTGTGTGCAGGGGTATTTCTCGAGGGCAAATGACATGACAAGTTCCCGTGTCATGTGCAAAGGTCTAGCTAAACCAGATGTCATTGCTCCAGCATTCAATGAAGAGTCAAGACTATGAAACTAACAGAGGAGTATTTGCAGGTGGCTTACATACATGATTGAAGGGTATTTTACCCTGTTTCTAAACTAAGTTTGAATCTAATGGGATTGTCCTGCTTAAAAAAGCAAATCTGATTGTGTCATGTTGCTGCAAGTGATTTTATTGTTTCAACAAAGAACTAGTGTATTTGGCAAAGCCTTAGGATTATTACATGTATCATGGTACGTTCTAGGGTAATTTGTTGGCTCTATATATGTGTGCTTTTCTGATGTACTAATGGTTGGTCATTGAGCCACTTCTTGTACAGAGGTAGTCCTAAGGATGGCCTAGGAAATCAACTGTTGTATGGATTGCTTTGTAAGAGTTGGGTATTCATTGCATGATTCGAAGGAAGATATGATCAAGCAAGGACTTCACCATAGTTTGAATGTCTCCATGGCTAGCTGAGGTATTTCAAGGGATCTTCTGAGCATGCCACAAAGTCTCTCAAATCAGATTTGTTGATTTGTTGTATTAACTGTTTAAGGATTAGTTGATGTGTAAAACCATTGCAAAGGGCTTTGTAATGTTCTTTTCCTTAATGTATATGGGATATCTTTTATTAGAAATGTGTAATGTCCCCTTTTTGGGCTTACCCTTGATTTTGCCTAGAATCACAAGTTCAATTGAAACAAGAGGTGTAGTATAGTTAGACTTTAAACTTTACCAATAAACATGTCCTAAGCTAAAACCCTGGAATAGGTCCTGCAATCATGTTAGATAACATATAATTCTACCAATGATTCAAAAAGAGTTAGGGTACATATAATGCATATATATTATCAATTATTTCAATCCATTTGAATAAATCATTTAAGAAATTAAGAATCAATAGTGCAATTCCCATAGTCCACCATGATGGGGTTGGAGAGGAAGCATGTTAGGGTGCCCTAACTTCCCAAGAGCATGGAGTAACCATACTCGACCCCTTGGCCCCAAGGAGCAAGACTCTTGTCCATCCAGCATGAGGTGAGCTACTTAGAAGGGTAAGACGCACCTGCATCCCCTAATCATTACTCCTCAATAAGACGCCCTAACTTCACCTCATCTAAGCCCAAGAGCATGGAGTATCCATACTCGACCTCTTGGCCCCAAATGTTAAAACTCTTGTTGCTGGTGGGCTACTTAGAAGGGGAAGATGCGCCTGCTGACCTTATTGAGGTTCATCCCTAACCCTTTCATGGTCGCTTATAGTAGATTCAAATAAATAAATGATTACAGAGATTAACTACTATCATCACCAAGAATTGATAGATTAACTATATATATATATATACTCAATTATCTTGCATACCACAATTGAATAACGCTGCTGTAATCTACTGATATTTCTAATCTGATTGACATATCAGAGTTGTTAGATTGCTTGATCTTCTAATAGATTTCCATAGAACTTTTATTTCCTTAAACAATCTGCTCATACATTCCTCCTCAATAAATCTGCTGATCTGAGTGCAGATATTTTTCTGAATATGATTCCATGCCTATAATATTTAATCTAATATATTTATTCTTTTTCCAATCTGCTCTATTATCCCTATTCCTTAATTCCTTCATATCAGACTTTATTAATCTTATTCCATGGTTGATGTTTGCCTCCCTCTTATATATCTTCATGATTGGGTGAATAGTCACACCCTTATTATTATTCCATCCTTTACAAAGGATGCACCTTTTCCCTTAATCGCTGCTCTTTTTAATTGATGTTTTAAATTAATTAAATCCTTTTTGTCCTAGCGCTGCCTTTATACATTGCTGCATCCCTTAATTAATTCCAGCGATTATCTTGCATGCTAGCAGGAGTCAGCCCAAAGTTTTAATTCAACATAAATACTAATGTATTATTGCTGCGATCTGAGTGCTGGGTGCAGAATATTGTATTTCCTTCTATATATACATTATTTTATGTTTACATATTTATTTTAATATATTATATATTTCTTATTTTATTATTATATTTATAAATTGAATTTATTGTTAATATATATATATATATATATAATGAATATAATTATAATAATATTTAAATTGTTAATATCTATATTTATATTTTTAATACTTTATTGTTGCAACTTGATCATGGCCGGGGCATGACAAAATGGATATTTGAAGTAGATCATTTTGTGTGACTGTCTCTTGAATCTATTATTTATACATGTGTGCATTTCTAGTTCTAATTGTTGATTTATACAAGCATCCCTTTTCTCTTGCAAAATTTGATTTTGTTTTCGAATAAATAGGTAGTGATCTAGAATGGTGAAATAATTGATCCTTGATTTTGATAATCTCTCTATTGTTCCTCTTTTCAGTTTAGGAGTAGATTAGTTTCTGCCCAATTGCATAATTCAAAATTATACGCTTTGTCCAAAGGACCAAATCTTAAGAGAACTCAAACCAGAAAACATTCAGAAGATTCTCCTTATGTGGATTCCAAATTGCATATGCCGTGAGCAAGATAAGGGGAGTCATCATAAGGGATACAATTATGTTTTCCATCATTAA
Organism: Sequoia sempervirens; assembly: GCA_007258455.2. Taxonomy (NCBI): domain Eukaryota; kingdom Viridiplantae; phylum Streptophyta; class Pinopsida; order Cupressales; family Cupressaceae; genus Sequoia; species Sequoia sempervirens. Next base: position 244 of record VDFB02020588.1, on the reverse strand, counting down.
TTGCATGTGCAATCTGTTGTACCATGTGCTTAATAGAGGTCTTGTAGGTCTTATCACCGGCAATCAATATGCTTGAATGCTTAGTGACAGATAGTTGGGATTTTAACATACACAAAGTATGGCTGTTGAAAACCTAATTCTATTTTTATTACTTCTCTATAACTGTCTCATTGATGACCTCTAGGAACACCCTCCTAGGCTTTGCAAAGCCTAAAGTGTGGAGGATAACCACTCCTGTCAATTG
>VDFB02020587.1:0-42842 GCA_007258455.2 Sequoia sempervirens | reverse complement strand
GAGAGCATGTCCAAGTACCGAGTGTAGACCAAATCAGACTTTGAATCATGGCTGCAAGAGGAGGTACTCATAAGGTTGATGGGAGAGTGTTGGTGCCCATAAGAGCCACACCCATACCTTACTGTTCGCCTGGACCTAGTCAAAGACTACACTGGGCATTTTCCCTTATCGCCTTCTACCTCAGTAGCCCCACCCTCGAATTGTAGTTGACGACTACATCTTCTCAGTGCCAGCTTGGACTTGGAAGTAGTAGTTTCCTCTGTAATGGGAACAACTTCATGTGTACCAAGACCAGAACTCTGTGAATTTAGATGGACTGACCTTCTCACTAGATTGCTCATCTTTCTTTGCTGCTAATTTCTCACACCATAGAATGTATAATTGCCTCGTGATAATGGTGCAAATAACAACCACGTTAGTTGTATCTATCGAGTAAAACCATAGCAGCATTGTTTATCACACATGCACAATTCTGGCATCCCGTTGGCAGATGTATTGGCATCGTTTAATTCCCATTTGCATGGAAATTAGTTAAATTTTTTTATTTTTTTATTTTAGACTTCAGGAATCGGGTAGCATGACCCCCTATAAACTACAGTGCGCCTGGTAAACTTTTTAACATGATAGGTGGCGTTGGCGTGACATGCGCTCTGGTACCATGAGGGTTGGGGAGACTAGACCTTGTGACCAACCTCCTACAATAGGAAATATTTAGCCAACCAAGCTAGGGCCCCAACCCCTATGGAAATCAATTAATTATTCTTCATGATTGTCTGCATTTTCCTCTTGACATGAGTTGAAATCAACTCAATCACTCTACAGAGTGCAAGCCATTAATGCAAGCTTGTTGTGTAGAATAGAATCGGCTATCAGGTGTCATATGTCATTTTTTAATGAGATCCATTGATCTTATGCCTTGATGGATGATCAAACGGCTAGCTTGTGTTTGACTCTCGTTGATTTCCAAAAGGGCATTTGTTGATGTGCTTTCAACTAATCACTTTGTTCCATGTTGGATGACATATGCCCACTTGTGGGCTCCATGGTCCGAGCGAGCAAGAGACAGGTGTCATGATATCACTAACCTCATTGGGTTTAACTTCCATTTATCTTCATTCAGTGAGCCAGTGGGGAATGTTGAAGATTGTTCCGTCGAACTGATCTCGACCACTCGTTGAAGGTTTCGGGGCACAAGAATGATAGTGGGAAGTGGGTCATGCACCGTACCTAGGACACGTGTTGGTATATCGCTAACCTCGTTGCTTTTATTTGGTGTGCACTTTACTCCCACGAGTTGGCGAGGTACGGTTCAGATTTCATCCTTGATCGCCAAATATTTCAAGTTGCACAACACACGATGTTAGCATTAAATGGAAAAGACTTAGGTTGCCTGATGGTGACATAATTACAGGGTAAATGACTTAATCCTTAAGTCATCAGACTTAAAAAAATTCACAACCTGACTTTAGGAAAACCTTAACATAGTAGGAAAGGATGAAACACATAAAAAGATTATACACTATTCACATTTGGTGGTGGAAACAAATATAAGACTAGATAAATATGGTGGAGGACCTGCAAATAAAGTGCTATGGACAATTTCTATGGAAGAGCATGATCTGGGGGACATTTTTTAGTGAAATTTGAAGTGTCTCCAATACTCCAAAATTCAGCACCATTAGAAAGAGTTTGACATCCTGATTCCAATGCAACTTGAATGGAGCGAAAAGGAGTCTATTTGCTCAAGTTACGGCTAGTCAAAATTTCAGTCAAACTACCATCAAGGGTCATCCAGAAGGTGAAAAAATGATCATCTTAGAAATCAACGGAAGTGGCGTCAAATCGAAGGGCTCATTGAGACAAATCTAGCAATGCTCATTTCATCAAAATTCGACATCGTATGTTCAAGATATTGGCAGTCAAAGTTTGGTTGACTATAGGGCATGACTGATGATGTCATCATGCTGACATGTCATTCCATACTATACAGATGATGACATGAAAAAATCTTGGTGTGACATGTGGCAGCTGACTCATCTTGTACAAACCAATCACTATGTGACACGTGGCACCCGTACGACACATCATCAAACACGTAGGCATCATCATCGAACACGTCGATAGGTTGGACGAATGGGAGGTTGACACATGTCATTGGTTTCCGCGTGTGTGCAGTTGCACTTTCAAACAAAATTTCGTTGGGGCTCGACCCCATGACCTCGCCCGGAACAACCGACGGTCACACCGTTACACCCTACTATATATATACTTTAGTTTTACTTTGTTAAGTCTTTCGACGGAGAATGGGGTTAAAATGCGATTGGCGGGGTTGGAACCCCCTACCAACTGTATACTAAAATTCCATGTCACTGACACACCGTTGTTGCCCATTGATATATTGTAGGGGTTTGTTTTGTTTTGTTGTATGAATAGGCCCGAGGCCTTAACAAATAGCCCATTTTGAGCAAAAACCCACCAACTATTTTGTACCAAAAAATTGTAAAGGACAAAATAGTCACGGTACGAGTTGTTCAAGGGAGTTAAGCATTTATTTTGATGGTTAGGCCTATTTGGGCATATTTTATGTATAAAAGAAGGGGTATAGGTTTGATTTCCCAAGTCCAGGTGGTGAGAACGGGAAAATGCTTAGGAGATTCTAAAAAAAAATTCACACATCAGAAGAACATCATGTTGTTGTGCTTAAGGGAGATAGTCTTGAAGTAATTGTAACTGATTTTTGGAGTATAATTAGATCAGTCACTCCATTGGAGAGGGAACCAGAGACGTAGTCCTTACGGACGAACTCCGTTATCAATTGTGTTTGTTCTCCTCTTTCTTTTCAGTTCATTATCTTGGCAATCATATTATGTTGATTTGTTCATTTAAGCATTTCATTAAGTTGTCATTTATGTTACGCATTCTGTAAGCAATTGCCCTAGATCCTAAATAGATCAGAGCATGAGACAATGATAGATGTGTTACAAAAAAGAGAGGATGCAGATGGCATAATGGAATAAGTAAATATAGGTAAATATAGTTTTAGTTTTACAGTGTCTTTTTAAATAGATTAAATACATGTTTTGATATTGCTCAATTTTTTTATTATTTGAAATATTTAGATTTTCCTTTTATAGATCCTTAAGCCATCATCACGAAAAGGAGATTCCATGCAAATTCAACCTAGACAACATGGAATACTTGGTAAAAATAGGTAATTATTAGTTAAATTATATTTAAATATATGTTTTTATTATATATTGATATTGCTTGTACATTAATAGTTAAAATTGATTTATTATCCTTTTTTGTATCCTTAAGCCATCATCACATTGATCTCATACTTTGAAACAAAAAGGAGAGGATGTAGATTCAACCTACACACATGTGTGGAATACTTTTGAATACAAGTACTTGAGTTGTGTACATATAAATAGTTTTATATAAATTAAAATATGTATGATTTGATGATTTCATTGATATTGCTTGTACCATTTTTTATATCAGGTGGTGTGAATGCCTACTATATTCTACTCACAAGTTTCAAATGTTCTTGAGATGGCATAACCAAATTTTGTAAACGTTGTTTTGAGTTGAAATATATGTACATGCATACTTACACAATTAAACATTTTGTACAAATTACAAATACATGTACATACACAATTATACTCTCTATACTTTTATGTATCAAAATCAATATTCTATATATTTTGTTTGTTAAATGTGCATATTTTCCTACTTTGAAACTTTATGTTTGATTGTATAATCACTAAATATCATGTATAAATTATTGTTAAATCAATTATATCAATTGCAATTAAATACGAGACATGTACTTTAAAGTATTTCATCCCCTTAAGACGTCCTATTAAGACATATCCTATATATTATATACTTAATTATATCATTTTTATGATGAGTCACCCTACTTTGAAACTTTAAATTTGATTGTATAATCACCAAACAACATGTATATTACTTATTTGATCCCTTTAAGATGTCATATTAGGACCCCTTAAGACATCCCCTTAAGACATCATATTAGGACATATGCTAAATATTATACTTAATTACATCATTTGTTATGATGAGTTGCCCTAAAATACAATACTTGTCTATATCACTTAATATTTATACTTAATTATACCCTTCTTTGATCCCCTTAAGACATCGTATAAGGACCCCTTAAGACATCCCCTTAAGATGTCATATTAGGACATATCCTAAATGAATATACTTAATTATATAATTTGTTATGATGAGTCACTCTAAAGTATAATACTTGTTTATATCACTTAATATTTGTACTTAATTATACTCTTCTTTGATCCCCTTAAGATGTCGTATTAGGACCCCTTAAGACATCCTATTAGGACCCCTTATGACATCCTATTATGACATGACTTAAATAAACATTGAAACTATTTAAATTGTATAGAATGTGATTGTTATGATGAGTCATCCTAAATTCTAAGTTAATTATATCAATTTCAATTAAATATGAGACATGTACTTTGAATAATTTCATCCCCTTAAGACGTCCATAGGTGAAAATGTTTGCTATTATTCAAATTGTATTTTGAAATAATTTGGTTTAGGATTTTTCCAATTACATGAAAACTTGTGGATTAACTTAGTTGTCTCTTTTGATAAAGGATATGACTCCCATTCCAACAGACAGTACTAGAAGAAAGGGTGGGAGTAGATGAAGAAGGTTGTAGTATTTTTGTTGGATGCTATTATTTGTTTTGACAGCTTATAAATTATTGTTTTTTGTGGAACATGAGGTCAATAGGACTTAAATTTTGATTGGTATTTATGTTTAGTTTATAGAATTTATTAATGCTTTTGTTCTCTAATATTGTATGGTATTGTTTATTTCTTAAAATTTCATCCTTTGTGGTATATAAAAGGATTGTTTTTGTTTGTATATTATGATTTATTTTCTTATTTTATTAGATCTAATTTGTGTATTAGGACCCCTTAAGACATCCTATTAGGATGTGGATTAAAATTGTATATCATGTATATCATGTATGGATCACTAAATTTGTAATTCATGTATATCATCTATATCATCTATATGGATGAATGAATTAAATTTGTATATCATGTATATCATGTATTTTCTATCAATTACATATTAAATTTCACAACAAATGCATAAATATACATGTGTAAATTAAAATTAAACAATAATAAAGTCCATTATTTACAATGTATTAAGTGCATGAAACCAATATATTAAGTGCATGAAATAAATTCCATCAAAGTACAACCCATGAAATAACTTGTCCAACAAAGTACTTGGCCCATGAAATAAATTCCAACAAAGTACAACCCATGAAATAAAGTCCATGAAACAATATCTGAAGTCCATGAGAAACCAAATATGTAGTCCAGGAAAAATAATCAAATATAACCCATAAAACCATGTTCAACTCATGTATCATCTCTATAATCAAGAGACCTCTTCACACCATGCAAACTATGTGGATGGCCTAAAACACTATGTACAAGAGAAAGATGAAATCAGATGTAAGACAATTAAAAATTATTTAATGACAATTTAATTTATAATTCATCATAAATTTAAAATACCATCATATCTCGCTCTAGATGCTCTGGTGCACCTAGACCAATCTCTAAATTCTTTGAATCAATATACATATACAAGAGAAAGAAAGTTGAAATTAGATGTAAGTCTACAATTAAAAATGATTTAATTCAATTTAATTTATAATTTATCATATTTAAATTGTACCATAACAGGTTGTGCACCCTCTACTCTAGGACCTATTTGTATAGGCTCAACTACAAGATGTGTCTCATGCTATAAAAGAAAAAGAATTTAACATGTATGAGCTCATATTATATATATTTAATTTTAAATTTAATTAAAGTTATTCATAATATATAATTTGTAATTGACTTTAAATATGATCAAAAATGTAAATTACCATGATATCTCGAGCCTGCTCTACATGTCCTCTTGGAGGTGTAACTATGACTAAGTCATGGTAGAAAGTTGCACTAACAAAGTCCTACAAGATCAAATTTAAAGCATGTATACTTGAATTAGGTTAAAAATATATATTTAAGTTTGCACATTTTGTGTAGAAAGTTATTTAAACAACCTCAAATTCAGAGGCCTCATGAGTAGTCGCAACATCTAATGTTTGTCTGATGCCCATTCTCATTGTTGTATCAACCTAGACATACATATAGACATTTAACATTTATAATATTTACAAGTGTACATATAAATGTACTTGCCCCTAATCTGTGATGCTTGACAGTGGATGAGCGCTTGACAACCCCTTGAGTGGAATCGACATGGAAGTCAATTGACTCCCCTGAACCAACATAAATATTTCTAACATATGTTCATGATTGAATTATAAATTTAAAACTCAAGTTAAAAATTATTTCATATATAATTTAAAATTTTGAAATCAAAATAGCCCATAAGAGTTGTTGACTAGGACTGGTGTTGACATATGTACTTGCGGTGCAAATGATTGCCCCATCGCTAGTGTCATCTATACACCAAGTACTTTGATTGTTAAAATGTATTGCAAATTATTTTTCATACATGCATTCATTAAAATTCTTATAAATTCAACATGTAGATGCATATTTATACATGTGTCACACTGTCCTCAAGGTGATGGTCCACAGTAAGAAATTCTCCAAATGAACTAAGGAGACTAGATGATCCATCAAAATCTCCACGTCCACCTGAATTGGGTGTGGCCTGATTGGGTCCATAGCATAGCTAATGGAAACTAGTACATACATGTGGTCTCGATACTTGTGGAGTGGTACTAGGGCCAACTCCATAAAATGCTCCTCAATCATTGTGGTCTCGATGCTCCCTACCCGCTATTGTAGAAGCATGTTGATCAAAATCTCATGTGAGTGTACTGAGGGATCCTAATGTTGAGACCACCACATGTTGATGCACAGGTGCGGGAATGGTAGGACTAAGAGGAGCAACAAGGGGTTGTGCATGCATGGGGCATTAGGGATTAACCCTTGCCCCTAACCTCTATTGTGGCATGCTGCCACCAACACCCTAAAATGATTTAAAATCAAAATAATTGGGCTTTTGACCCCTAACAAACTCTTCATATAGTTTCCTCAAAAAATATAATGGGACCTACAGATTAGCATGTGGTGGATTGTCAAATACCATATACCATCGATCCCAAAAATGTGCACTCATCTATGGATGTATACACCACCTCATGGATATTCTAGATTTATTGGCAAGAATGGGCTTCTGAGTATTAGGGTCAATAAAATAAGGGGCTAGATGGGTTAGGTATAAAAAAATTATATGAGATACCATCTACATAAAATCATCTCATCTCCTCTCTTTCTCGTTGATGCCTATCTAAGTCAGAATCGATAGTCCTAATGGCATCGACAATGTTTTGCATCCCAAATGCAAAAAATATCACATGTGGTGGAATCAATGCTTCATTTTGCATAGCATTGATTTGGTTTTGAATGGATTCCATTTGTTCATTTTATACATGCTCGCAAGCGAGCCTCACCTAATCCAGCAGTTGGTGGAGGTGGGATATGAGGTGGAGGGGGTGGAGGGGGAGGTGGAGCCTGGGGTGGAGGTGGGGGTTGCTAAGGATTGATGATATCATCAATTTTAAATTGATCCATGATATCAGATATAAGTGTTCACATGTATCAAATTATACAAAATTAACATACAAACTTACAAAATTACAAGAAATAGTTAAATTTGAAATGTACATGCAAATTTGTCTAAATAGGATGTGCATACATATACATACAAATACATACATTGATTGAACTTGAGCATGTGCATACAAATTTCAACTTTTAACATTTACATTCATTTAAAAAAAAATACGATGCATAATACATGCATACATCATTCAACTAAACTATGTGTACATACAAATTTCAAAATTGGAGATCTAGAACTATGTAATTTTAATACATGTACATACTTAAAAAAACTTGAAACATTCACAAAAATATCATTTATGTCTAACGCATATATATAGATATATATATTGCATTTTTCCAACAGGAGAAATCATGATCTAGTAGATAGTCATAAAATATATACTATTATAGATTCATCATTATAAGTTCATAAATTCAACCAAATTCATAAATTCATGTCACTAAAAATATCCATTGAACCAAAATCATAAATTCATCACTAAAAATATCCATCCAACCAAATTCATAAATTCATCACACAAAATATCCATTGAACCAAATTCATAAATTCATAGCTATAAGATCATTTTCTTAATTTATAAAGTGTTGCGGCTCTCTACTGCATCTCTTCATTTCTTTTTGTTTTTCATTTCAAAATTGTAAGTTCTCCTCTCCTCTAGCCATTGTCAATGCTCATCTAAGATCCCATCCATATCCCTAACAACATCAACAACATTTTTCATCCTAGATGCAAACATCCTCAAAGGTGGTGTGATACATTCTCATTTTGAATAATGTTGATTTGATCTTGAATGGCTCTAACATCGATATTGATTTGTGCTTGCAAGTGAGCACCATCAGTTTCAAGTGGTGGTGGTGGGGGGTTATGAGGTGGAGTGGGTGGAGGTGGAGGTGGAGGTGGAGGTGAATATCATGGAGATGGAGGGTATGGAGGTGGATTACGAATATTATTGAATTGATCCATGTGATCTCTAAGATATAAGTGAACCTACATTAGATTTCGAATTTCAAAATGTAAGATACATGTTTAGGAAATACCCTTAAACCATTCAATATAAATGGCCTAATTGAATACAAATGATAAAATGTGTAAGCCTCATTTATTTCTAAGGCATGTTACTTAAATGAAAAAAAATTAACTATTAATATAGGACAATTTATGAATGTTTTAGGGTTTATGGTTTACAGTTTAGGATTTAGGGTTTATGGTAATAGGATGGCTTAAGGGGGTCTATGTAGTAAGGTCCTAGGACAAAATTGCATGGCTTAAGTGAATAAAATTTGGTGAAGTTTCCCAAGGAAACCAAATTTCATTAAGGTCCTAGGTCAAAATGATGGCTTAGAGTTTAGATTTTAAAGTTTAGGGTAATAGGATGGCTTAAGTGTTAAACAGGTGTTGGTCAACTAAGAGGGGGGGTGAATTAGTTGTCACACAATTCAAACTTGATACTTCAACACTTATCAATTCCACAACCACACTATTTTGTTATTAAGCAATAGCATGAAACACAAATAACAAAAAGTAAATCAACACAATGAACACCATATTTTTATGTGGAAAACCCAATAAGGGAAAAACCATGGTGAGGGTTAACTCACAATCTAAAAGATTATAAAACTGAATATAGAGGCTCACTACCAAGGGCTCACTGCCGAAAAGAGGACTCATTGTCCAAATAAAAAGGATCACTACCTACAGAAAGGACTCATTGTCCAATAGGGAGGCTCACTACCTATAGATACAAAAGGGAACAAAAGATCCACCATTGCAATTAACACACATTTGTAGCTTTGAATAGGGATTGCAAAAACCTTTAGCTCACTGTCTTTAGGAATCCAACACAAATAAGTAATGTTGTCTCAACTCAATCACACACACACACACACTTCTTCTCTTATGATCTATGTCTCATTATCGTCACTTTGCATCATAATTTCAAACAATTCTTCACAAATCAACTTGCTTTTCTACCATCCTCAACCTTGGAAACTTTCTCCAAGGTCGGCCACAAATACTTCATTTCATAAATTAAAATTAGGTCAGCAACTCAACATTCCCGCAATGGAAAGGAGTGAGAGTGGACCAACAAAACATTTAACCAAGACCAAAAATAATGTCTTAGATCAACCACACACTTCCTCAATTTAATTTATTCTTCAAATGAAGTGTAAACACCAGGTCATCCAAACCTAATGAAAACACAAATGAACATTGATGTACACACGTCCCAACAAGAAGAAGACACATGGACTCCTCGACACGCTTCATTATGCATGAGAATACATCTTATATTTCTTCAGATACATCCATAGCAAATGTAATATTCTTCAAACTCTAAACACTTTTCACCAGTTCATCCGGACTGTGCAAACCCATACTAAAACACTGAAACATGACTTCTAGATCACCAAACTTCAACCTCCTTTTCCAAAGACCATAGAACACCATCTCAAGACATATTGCAGGTCTGCGGGATCTAAAAGAAAACAACAAAGGACTATGGAGCAGAAACATTTCTCTCAGTCCACAAAAGATCAACTCTACCAAAACAATTCACACACTGATGAACGTAACTTTAATGTAATATCACACCAAAAACTAAAACTTAGGATATATCACCACAAGATCATCATTATCAAATATTCAAATCCATACAAGCATAGGATCAACACAGCAGAAACGCAAAGCACATTCTAAACACATTCATCACTCTGACTTCTCTTCTTTATTAATTTTCTCAAAAGCACTTGGAAACTCATCAACACAGCACATCTACGACATAAAGATAAATACATGTACTCACAACATCTTAGTAATATCTCAATTATACATGTACAATCTGTAACATACTGAATTGTGTTGACTTCAATGACAACATTAATGACAACACCACCAAACTAGCTCATACTTGCAACAATCTCCCTCTTTTTCATTGATGGCAACACATGATGTGAAAAACCATCAAAAACAACATCCTTCACAATATCCTAGGAGAACACCTTCTCTTCCTCTACAATTGATTTTCATGACTTTCTCTCCCCCTTTGACATCAATAGAAAAGACCAACAACTCTAATCACTCCTCCTTAGGAGCATACTCATACTGCAACAATGAAAACCTTTTCTACTCCCCTGTGGAGTAGACCCATTTATCAATCCAAATAAATAAAGAATATTTGAAATCATTGGATTGATGCACCTTCATGTGCACTTAGTTCGGAGGACCAATGACCCCCAAATTCTCCATAAGATGCTCAAAAGTATCCTTCAGAAGAGCCTTAGTAAATATGTCTGTAATTTGTTCCTTTGTGGTCACATACTCCAATCTGACTTTATTCTCCAGCACTTTTTCTCTCAGGAAATGATATTTGATAGATATGTGTTTTTTTCTTGAATGCATAAACGGGTTCTTTGAAATGTTTATTGCACTTATTTTTTCACAAAACATAAAAAAAGGCTCATCACATATCACTCCAATGTCTTTCAAAGTTTGCTTCATCCATAAAACCTATGTGCAATAGGATGTTGCAACAATATATTTTGCCTCTATAGTGGATAAAGAAACTGAGTCTTTATTTTTACTCAAACATGAAACCAATCTTCTACCAAGAAAGAAAGCACCACCGCTGGTACTCTTCTATTCATCTACACATCTGGCCCAATCAACATCGGTATAAGCACTCAAGGTGAAATCATCACTCTTACGATACCATAATCCATAATTTGGTGTACCTTTAAGATATCTAAATATACTCTTTACAGTTGTAACATGTGCTTCTTTAGGATATACTTGGAATATGGCAACTAAACATACTGCATGCATAATATCCGATCTAGTAGCAGTAAGATACAACAATTCACCAATCATAGATCTGTATTTTCTCTAATTAGTATTAGTAGATTCATCACCTTTGCTCAGTTTACATCTGGTTACGATAGGAGTACAAACCATTTTGGAATCATCTGTCCCAAACTTCTTCAAAAGCTCTTTTACATACTTAGATTGTGAAATGAATATCCCTTTATTAGTTTGATTCACTTGTATACCAAGGAGGAAATTCAATTCACCAATCATAGACATCTCAAATTCTTTCCACATCTCTACAACAAACTTTTTTCACATGCCTTCATTTCTGCCAAAAATGATATCAACTTATACAACTACTATCAACATTTTGTTACCTTGCACTTTGAAGTAAAGATTGTTGTCAACAGAACCTTTGTTGAATCCTTGCTTTTTCAGGTATCTTTCCAATCTTGCATACAAAGCTCTGGTAGCTTGCTTTATTCCATACAATGCCTTCTTCAACCTACAAACCATGTTTGGTTTGCCAAATAACTGAAACCCTTTAAGTTATTCCATATACACTTCTTCATCCAATTCACCATTCAGAAATGTTGACTGAACATCCATTTGATACACTTTGAAGTCCTTATGGGCAGAAAATGCCAAAAAACATCCTAATAGCTTCCATTCTAGCCATAGGGTAAAATGTCTCTTCAAAGTCTATACCTTCAACTTGTGAATATCCCTTGCATACAAGTCTTTCCTTATTCCTTACAACTTCTCCACTTTCATTCAACTTATTCTAGAACACACATTTTGAGCCAATCACATTTTTATTCACAGGCCTAGGGACTAGTTCCCATGTCTAATTCTTTTCTATTTGTTGCAACTCTTCTTTCATAGCTTTCATCCAACTCTCATCTTCACATGCTTCACTCACAAACTTAGGTTCAAATTTAGAGAGAAAACACAAATTTACCTTGGCTGCAACTCTACTTCTTGTCTTCACACCTTCACTTTTTTCTCCAATTATATGTTCCTCGAGATGATTCTTTTGTACATACTAAGGAGTCTTAGCTATAGGTTCTAGCTCATTCTCTTCTTCCACTTCCTTCTCCTTATTCTCTTCAGGTACATGTCCACAGATAGGATCATCAAGTTCAACTTCACTTATCTCAATAGGTCTACGTATTTCTACATCAACTTTCACATTAGCACTTTCAACAATCTTTCTCAATATTTTATTAAAGCATTTGTATGCTTTGCTAGTAGTAGAGTATCCAAGAAAGATTCCTTCATCACATCTAGCATCAAACTTTCCAATATTTTCATCATCTCTTTTAATAGAACATTTACTTCCAAATACCTTGAAATACGTCATAGTAGGAGTCTTACCAGTCCATAACTCAAAAGGAGTCTTTGTGTTGTTGTATCTGATCTGAACTCTATTAAGAACATAAACAATAGTGTGTATCACCTCTCTCCAATACACATCTAGTACATTTGATTCTTTCATCATGGTTCTAGTAGCTTCCTGTACTGTCCTATTTTTCCTTTCAACTAATCCATTCTACTAAGGGGTTCTCGGCATAGAAAATTATCTTTTTATGTCATGTTGTTCATAGAATGCATTAAATTCACCATAAGTGAATTCTCCACCTCTATCAAATCTCAAACACTTGATTTTCAAATTTATTTGATTTTCCACTCTTGCTTTGAATACCTTAAACCTATCCAGAGCTTGAGTCTTCTCTCTAAGAAAAGCAACCTATTTCATTTGAGTATAATCATCAATAAGCAGCATGAAATATTTTTCACCATTCAGGCTTCCATTTCTAGTCAGACCACAGAGATCAATATGAATTAACTCCAACATTCTGGTAGTAGAGTGCTCTTTTCCCTTAAATTTGCATCTTGTTTGTTTCCCTAATTGACAACTACAGATAGCATTAGCAGGTCTTGTGATTTTGGGCAGCCCTCAAACAATCTCCTTTGCACTGATTTTGACTAGGTTATCAAAATTTACATGTCCCATTCTCTAGTGCAATAACAAACTTTCACTGATATGAGATACAAGCCATTGACCATCAACTCCCTTAAGTTGATAGATGTTTCCATTAGTTCTTCCAGTAGCAACCATATCTCCATTTTTTACTCCTTTTCTGATTTCACATGTATTATTCTGAAACACAAGTTTAAAACCATTGCTACACATTTGACCAACACTCAAAAGGTTATGCCTCAAACCCTTCACATAATATACATCATCAGTATTGTGCACTCCATAAAAAATAATTTAATATTTCCCACAAATCTTAGCACCTGAATCATCACCGAACATAACAAAAGCACCATCATATTTCTCAAGTTTAGTGAACTTACTCTTGTCTCTAGTCATGTGATTAGAACATCCACTATCAATTACCCAATAGTCTTCATCTTGTCTTGTATGAAAAGTGTCAACCAAAGTACCTTCCATCCTATTCCTTTTATTCTTTGGAGCCTTCGTGCTTACACATTTTCCAAGGTTAGTGGATACAAATTTAATTTCCAAAGCTAAGAATAAGCATTCACTGTCATCAACTTCATTCTTAGATTCATCATCAAAAATTCTTGCTTCTTCTTTAACAGAGTACAGTTTCTCATATTTCTTATCCTTTTTATACTTATCCTTATAATCCTTGTTCTTCTTATGTAAAGCTCTATTCGTACATCTTGAAGCATAATGACCAATATTACCACAACTGAAACATTTAAAGGGTAACATACCTTTATACTTTCAGGTGCCTTTCTTCAACTTCCTAGTGAAGTTTTCTTCCAACTCATCATCACCATCACTATCTGATTTGCCTTCAATATTCATTACCTTAAATGCCATTTTTGTCTTTTCTTCTATCTTTTCTTCTTTTTGTAACTTTCTCATCTCAAATTCTTGCAAGGTGTCGAACAACTATTCTAAAGTGTACTTCTTAGGATCATACATTTCTTCAATAATTGAGATCTTATCATTGTAGCAATCTGGTAGGGTGATCAAGATCTTCTCAATTATATCTTCATCTAACAGTTTTCCTCCTTTATTTCTAACTTCATTTGTAGTCAGCTCAACCCTCTAAAAGAAGCTTGTAAATTCTTCACCTTCTTCCATTTTTAGATTTACAAATCTACGCTTTGTTGTCAGCTTCTTTGTCAATTTCACTCTTTCATTTCCTTCATACATGTCTTCCAACTTCTTCCAAACTTCATACACAGTATCCAAAGAAAGAACCTTAGCTCACTCAATTTTAGATAAGCCATTGCAAATAGCATACTTTGCCTTCTCATTTTCTTCATAAGAAGAAATCTCATCTACAGTAATAAGACCACTAGACAAGGGTGTATACTTTGTCTCAACAACTTTCTAGGTCTTGAAACCAAGAGAGATAATATATCCTTTCATTTTTCCCTTCTAATCATTGTAGTTAGTTTCATCAAACATAGGGATCACCAACTTATATGCCATAGGATCTTCCTTAAGCCGTTAAGCTCTACACCAAGGAACCAATGCTCTAATACCAATTGTTAAATAGGCACAAGACAGCTGAGATGGGGGTGAATCAATTGTCACAAAATTCAAACTTAATACTTCAACACTTATCAATTCCACAACCACATTATTTTTTTATTAAGTAAGAGCATGTAACACAAATAACAAAAAAGTAAATCAACACAATGAACACCATATTTTCACATGGAAAACCCAATAAGGGAAAAACCATGGTGAGGGTTAACTCACAATATAAAAGATTATAAAATTGAATGCAGAGGCTCACTACCCAGAAGAGGACTCATTGTCCAAATACAAAGGCTCACTGCATACAGAAAGGACTCACTATCCAATAGGGAGGTTCACTACCTATAGATACAAAAGGGAACAAAATATCCACCACTGCAATTAACACACATCTGCAACTTTGAATAAGGATTACAAAAACCTTTAGCTCACTGCCTTCAGGAATCCAACACAATGAAGTATTGTTGTCTCAACTCACACACACACTTCTTCTCTTATGATTTTTGCCTCACTTTCATCACGTTGCATCACACTGTCATAAAATTATTCACAAATCAACTTGCTTTTATACCATCCTCAACCTTAGAAACTTTCTCCAAGGTTGGCCACAAATACCTCATTTCATAAATTCAAATTGGTTGGCAGCTCAACATTCCCGCGATGGAAAGGAATGAGAGTGGACAAATAAAACATTTAACCAAGACCAAAAATAATGTCTCAGATCAACCACACGCTTCCTCAATTTAATTTTATTCTTCGAATGAAGTGTAAACACCAAGTCGGCCAAACCTAATGAAAACACAAATGAACATTGATGTGCACACTTCCCAACAAGAAGATGACGTGTGGACTCCTCAACACACTTCATTATACACAAGAATACATCTTAGGTTTCTTCAAATACATTTGCAACAAATGTAATATGCTTCAAACTCTGAACACCTTTCACTAGCTCATTTGGACTGTGCAAACCCATACTAAAACACTAAAACATGACTTTTGGATCACCAAACTTCAACCTTCTTTGCCAAATCCCATAGAACACCATCTCAAGACATATCCCAAATCCATAGGATCTGAAACAAAACTACGGAGGACTACAAAGCAGAAACATTTCTCTCAGTCCACAAAAGATCAACTTTGTCAGAACAATTCACACCGGTGAATGTAACTTTCATGTACTATCACACTAGAAAGTAAAACTTAGGATATATCACCATAAGATCACCATTATCAAATATTCAGATCCGCAGAAGCATAGGGTCAACACAGGAGAAATATGGAGCACATATCGGAGCACATTTTGAACACATTCATCACTCTGACTTCTCTTCTTTATTAATTTTCTCAAAAGCACTTGGAAACTCATCAACACAACACATCTACAATAACATAAAGATAACTCCATGTAATCACAACATCTCAACAACATCTCATCTATACATGTACAATCTCCAACATATTGAATTGTGTTGACATCAATGACAACAATAATGACAACACCACCAGACTAGCTCATACTTGCAACATTAAGGGCATCTATGTAGTAAGGTCCTAGGAAAAAATGGTATGGCTTAATGGAATAAAATTTGGTGGATTTTCCCAAGGCAACCAAATTTCATTTTAAGGTCCTAGGACAAAATGAATGCTTTAGGGTTTAGGGTTTAGATTTTAGAGTTCAGATTTTAGGGCTTAGGGAACTTAGGGTGAAGTTTGGGTAGCCCTTGGAATAATGGACTTGCAAGTTAGTGAACAACATTTTCTTGTGGAATAATTGGTTGAGATAGCTCTTGTTTTGACTGACAAAACTCTCATGAAATCTCATTCATATTATAATCTTGCACGATCTTATTATTGTTAAATTTGGTTTTCTTTGGCAACTTCACCAAATTTTGAGAACTTCTTTGATCCCCTTAAGAAATGTCATATTAGGACCCCTCAAGACATCGATTTAGAGTTTAGGGTGATAGGATGGCTTAATGGGATATATGTAGTAAGGTCCTATGATAAAATGGCATGGATTAAGGGATTAAAATTTGGTGGAGTTTCCCAAGGCAACCAAATTTCATTTAAGGTCCTAGGACAAAATGAATGCTTTAGGGTTTAGGGTTTATATTTTAGAGTTCAAGGTTTAGGGTTTAGGGAACTTAGGGTGAATTTTGGGTGGCCCTTGGAATAATGGACTTGAAATTTAGTGAACAACATTTTCTTTTGGAACAGTTGGTTGAGATAGCTCTTGTTTTGACTGACCAACCTCTCATGAAATCTCATTCATATTATAATCTTACATGATCTTATTATTGTTAAATTTGGTTTCCTTGGAAAACTTCACCAAATTTTGAGAACTTTTATCCTCTTAAGAAATGTCATATTAGGACGCCTTAAGACATCGATTTACGGTTTAGGGTGATAGGATGGCTTAAGGGGATCTATGTAGTAAGGTCCTAGGACAAAATGACATGGCTTAAGGGAATAAAATTTGGTGGAGTTTCCCAAGGCAACTAAGTTTCATTTTAAGGTCCTAGGACAAAATGAATGCTTTAGGGTTTAGGGTTTAGATTTTAGAGTTCAAGGTTTAGGGTTTAAGGAACTTAGGGTGAAGTTTGGGTGGCCCTTGGAATAATGGACTTGCAAGTTAGTGAACAACATTTTCTTTTGGAACAGTTGGTTAAGATAGCTCTTGTTTTGACTGACCAACCTCTCATGAAATCTAATTCATATTATAATCTTACACGATCTTATTATTGTTAAATTTGGTTGCCTTGGGCAACTTCATCAAATTATGAGAACTTCTTTGATCGCCTTAAGAAATGTCATATTAGGACCCCTCAAGACATCAATTTACGGTTTAGGGTGATAGGATGTCTTAAGCGGATCTATGTAGTAAGGTCCTAAGAAAAAATGACATGGCTTAAGGGAATAAAATTTGGTGGAGTTTCCCAAGGCAACCAAATTTCATTTTAAGGTCCTAGGAAAAAATGAATGCTTTAGGGTTTAGGGTTTAGATTTTAGAGTTCAGGGTTTAGGGTTTAGGGAACTTAGGGTGAATTTTGGGTGGCCCTTGGAATAATGGACTTGCAAGTTAGTGAACAACATTTTCTTGTGGAACAGTTGGTTGAGATAGCTCTTTTTTTGACTGACCAACCTCTCATGAAATCTCATTCATATTATAATCTTGCACAATCTTATTATTGTTAAATTTGGTTTCCTTTGTCAACTTCACCAAATTATGAGAACTTATTTGATCCCCTTAAGAAATGTCATATTATCACCCCTTAAGACATCGATTTACAATTTAGGATGATAGGAAGGATTAAGGGGATCTATGTCTAGTAAGGTCCTAGGAAAAAATATCATGGCTTAAGTGAATAAAATTTGGTGAAGTTTCCCAAGGCAACCAAATTTCATTAAGGGCCTAGGAAAAAATGATGGCTTTAGGGTTGAGGGTTTCGAGTTTAGATTTTAGGGTTTAGGGTAATAGGATGGCTTAAGGGGACCATCTATGTATTAAGGTCTTAGGACAAAATGACATGGCTTAAGGGAATAAAATTTGGTGGAGTTTCCCAAGACAACCAAATTTCATTTTAAGGTCCTAGGAAAAAATGAATGCTTTAGGGTTTAGGGTTTAGATTTTAGAGTTTAGGCTTTAGGATTTAGGGAACTTAGGGTGAAGTTTGGGTGGAAAAATAGTGGACTTGCAAGTTAATGAACAACATTTTCTTGTGGAATAGTTGATTGAGATGGCTCTTGTTTCGACTGACCAACCTCTCATGAAATCTCATTCATATTATAATCTTGCATGATCTTATTATTGTTAAATTTGGTTGCCTTGGTCAACTTCACCAAATTTTGATAACTTATTTGATCCCCTTAAGAAATTTCATATTAGGATCCCTTAAGACATTGGTTTACGGTTTAGGGTAATAGACTAACTAGTTTATGAATATTTTTTATTTTATGAATAGACTGACTATTTTCGTAATAGAAACACATAATTATGTATTATTAAGATTGAGTTTGATGTATACTTTAACTTGATTTTTTTGAATTGAATATAAGATTATTATATTTAACATGTTTTTCATTAATATTGATTGTATATATATATAAGAAGTTTAATATACTATGATAAAGTTGAATATTTCTCGCTTAAATGAATTTTATGATATAAAATGTATAATAAAATTAGTTAATGTTGAATCTTATTTTATTTTGGATTGTTTGGAATTGAAATAACCTAAAATAAAGAAAAGAAAAATATTTAGAATCTTTTAGTGTCTAGGTAACTAGTGCAAATTGAGATTTTAGACTAAACTAGAAGCCTAATTAACAACTAATTGACTAGAATGAGCATTAAGATTGTCGAAAGACAAGAGACAACACATGAAAACAAGAAATGGAAACAAAGCATGAGTAAGAGAGATCAAAACATAAAATAGAAATGAATGCAAATATTATCTAATTAAGTGACAATTGGAAATGGATTGTACAAGGATTTAGGAATTTGCTAACTAAATTTGCAATAAAACATTGATAATTTATAAATTGTAACTATTGTTTGACATTTTTTTTTCTATTCTAATTATAATTTAACATTGAAAGTAAAGTTTAACATATTGTTTTCTATTCTAATTATATCTATGTTCATAATGTTTAACTGATTGTTTATCTTGATGAATACACATTTAAATGTTACATAATATTTATCAAATCCTATTTCATTGTCAATATCAAGGACCCCAATTTACTATGTATCAACCTAAATCTATCAAATAATTTCTTCCATGGGGGTCCCTACATACTTGGCTTCATACAATGCAAATAAAATTTAAAACACTTAAGCAATGCAAATGAATTTTTTCCATTATCAAATATTCTTGAGCTCAAAATCAGGTTTCCAAATGCAAAATAATTTGTTTGATTTCAATTTAGGGTTTTAGAAAAAAAAATTGTTTGAATTCAATTTAGGGTTTCAAGAAGCAATTAGGGTTTTCAATGCATTTTTTTTGTTTCATTTCAAACTAGGGCTTTCAAATGCATATTTTTTTGTTTGATTTGAATTTAGGGTTTCAAAAATCAATTAGGGTTTTCAAATGCAATTTTTTTTTCATTTTCAATTTAGGTTTTCAAATGCATTTTGTTTTTTGTTTCCTTTCAATTAGGGTTTTCAAATACTTTTTTTTTTTGTTTGATTGAACAATTTAGGTTTCAAAAGCTAATTTTTTTCTTAAGATACAATTTAAGGTTGAGTTTTTCCTTTTTATTTAATATCTTTAGGGTTTCATTGCATTTTTTCTTCTACTTCTACAAATCATCATTTCTACTATTACAGGTAAATAAAATACATAAAATGCTAAATGAATTGGAAAAAAATGCTAAAATCTATTATTGTATTAAAATTTTCAAAAAACATGAAAAAAAACAAAAATATTGGGGGTGGAGGCGCACTTGGAGTTTGCTTATGTCATTGTCGCCCTTGTCGAATCAAGATCATGTGCTCTCTAAATATATGAGTTTCGTTTGTTTTTAAAAATAAATACCACCTTTAAACGAGCTCTCGTTTTGTAAAGATTGGGATCCCATTTCCCGTTTGCCAGTTTGTGGCCCATTAATAAACGGGATCCCATTTTTTTTAAAAATAGGATCTCATTTAGAATTTAGGCTTGGGATCCTAAAGCTAAACGGGATCCCATTTTTTATAAGCGAGATCCTGTTTTTGGCAAGTCAATTTCATTTTTTTTCCTAGGGAAAAAACTTCCATTTTTTATGGACTCATCTTTGTGCTTTTACCCTTTCGTTACCACAAATTAACCCATGTAAGAAGCCAAGTGAAGGAAATCCACCCCTTTCATGCGAACCATATTCTCCATAAAATCCAAGATTGATAAGCCTCATAAAATTTAAATACATCCCACTTATTAATGCTTGAAGTTGAGGAACTGCATCCAAGATCAAACAAAGAGATCTCCATCATAATCATTAACCATGGCATCCCCATCATTAACCCTTTCATCAATTATTTCATCCCTATAACCAACCTTAAACAACCACTTCCTAAATCCATCACCCTAGACTAATAAAATTACACACTCTAGACCTATTCACAATGATGAAGCTATCACAAATTCCATGGGACTTCAAGCTATGAATATCTTCATGAGGGATCATATATAGGATTTAAATTAGACTTGGAAACATTACCATATATTTAAGAACCATTCCAAACACATAAAATTCTCACATAAATCCAACCACCATACATCCTTCATCCAACCTACCTCCCAATCTTTTTTTCTTGACAACAACTTGGAAGAAGCCAACTTAGTAATAAAAAAAAGTAGAAAATTCATTAAGTGTAACACTAATTTATCATGGAAGAAAATGCTTGAATCCAAATATCCAAAAGAAAATCCCAATATAAAAAAATAAAAAATCATTTGAAATATTAAAGAGAAAAAACCATCCAATGGTAAAAACCATTCTTATGGTTCCTTGGGCAAGTAACATAACAAAAAAACCATTTACATAAATCATGTGTAATTTTTCTATCTATGAGTGCCTTACATTTGGGGGCAATTTTTTACCTCCCACTTATCCCATCCATCCTTCACAACCATTAGCCAACCATTCATAGCACACCATCATATCTATCCTCATTCCAAATTTTGACCTTGATTAGGAAGTGGACGATATCTTGAAATATGTTTTTAAAAATCCTTTAATATGAACAATCATAACATAGTAAATGGCACACAACAAAGTAGTACATATCATTGGATTATGTGATTTAGTCTTTGGAAACCACATCTTGCATACCCTCCCCACATCCATCTCAAATCCCTCCCATCATATCCATCCATATATCCAACACCTTCACCCTTGGTCCTAGAATGGATTTTCTCCTAAATGATTTGAATGTCAACTAATCCCAAATGGAAAATGCAATTCTAAAAAATTTCCACAATCCTAAATTCTAGATACTTAAACCTTCAAGATTGTGATCCCATTCCTAGCATCTAGTCTGCACATCCAAATCCAATACATGTAGTCGCTTCAAAATCCAAAGACCCTACATATCCAAACATACCAAAAGAACACAAACGAATCTAGAAAAATATAGCTAACACAATTGAGCACATATCGGGGGTGGAAAGCAAGGCACACTAAGTAAATGTTGGCTCCTGATATGGTTCTTCATTTTCTTTTTCCCCTCCTACCCCTGGCCTATGTGGGTAAATCATGTCATCACCTAATTATTCTTCCCATTTCCAAAATGGAAGGAATTTTTCCCTACTATCTATAGGGAGTTGGTTGGTTCCACTACTCTATTTCTAAGGGGTTGTGTGTTAGCTCGAACCTCTCTATTTTTAAAATACATCTATAAACCTCATCCTTAGTCTCAAGTTAAAATCCAAATCTTGTTTTCTTTTTAAACCATTGCATTTTTATTGTGAGGTATCTTTCCCAATCCTTATGTTATTATTAATATATATTTTTCCCACATCAACAATGATATCATCATCATCAAATCAATTTTTTTGGCTTACAACAAGTGATCAAGGGAAAAAGTCTTATTACTTTTATTTTATAATTTGTGCATTCTTACATACTTAAGTGTGTTTATTTTGTAGTTAGCATTTATGAATTGATCATTGGGGCACATCATGACCAACATCATCAATGTCTTCCATATCATGGTGCATCAAGTCATATGCCTACTTGGATATCATTTCCTCACACACTTGGCACTGTCATCATGATCACTTTATATCATGGTGGATAATGCCAAATGTTATAGCAAATAAGTTGCTCAACACATTTGGAATTCCATCAATGTTTCCACTACATGTACCCTCTATTGACCATACCCAATCATCACACCCCATTCCATTATCATTGTCTCTCTCCTCATCCATACCCAACATATCCCTTTGGGTCATATCATAACTCTTCACACATCTCACACCTTTACTAGCATTGTTTCATCTTCATGTACCCCATCTTTCTTGCATCTAATTATCTTCCCACTCCTATTCATCCAAACCCATTACTTTAATTCATCATCCCTTTGGACTTGGTTCTCCTTTCAAGAGACCACTTGGGTCTTGTCAACCCCACTGCACTCTTGAGGGGTGCCCCTAACCCACCTTCTAAACATCACTTCCTCTTAATGATTGGGGCATTCTACCACCAATTATATCTTACTAAATGTATATACTTATTTTCTTTGAAACGACATTACTTTTTCAATCATAATGTCATTCTAAAAAGGAGAAAATCTAGACACCTAAAATTAACCACATCCTAATGACATATCTAACATTACACCTTTCACTACTTCACCACTTTTGAGAACATACTAATCTTACTGTAACCATACTTGCATCCATCTCCACTAATTAATTAAATAAATCATATTTGTTTAACTAAACTAAATTCATACATCCCTTGAGCCACTATTAAATAACATTATTAATTGATTAATTAGTCTAAAATTCCTAAATCCTAATCTAATCCCAACTAATAAGACTACACATTTATCCCTCGTCATAAAATCCAAAAAACCCACAACATCTTTTACTCTAACTTAAAATCCTAAATAAAATCAATCTGCAACCCTAGGCATCAAAATAACGAATCAATCTTAACCATCTATCTTCCAACCAGTTAAATAACAATTTTTAATTTAAGCCATCAAATTTTAAATGAAACTAATCTTTAATTCTAAGCATCAAATTAATCAATGAAATTCTAACTATTCATTCCCAACTATCATCTATCCAAATTCAAATCAACTTTGAATCTTGAACATTCACTTAACTAAATCGATCTCAAGCCTCCATGCACCAACTACAAACATTTACTTCCATCTCCCTACCAACTTTAAATTAAAAAATCCTCTCATTCAATCATAGCCATACATTTTAAATGAATCTCAAGCCTTCATTTCTCCTATCCTACATCTATAAATCAACTCCATCCTCAACCAAATCATGAAGAATAATCCATTGGAGCAAGTACATGTCGCCACATTGAGGACTTGCAAAAGTAACCCAACATCAAGCACATCACAAAAACATCCACTCATCTTAGATTTGCACTAGGTTTTAACTTCCAATTTAAATTTGCATTCCTAGTTTTGCTCAATCAAAGTTGCTCAATCAAAGGTAATGGTAAGATTTGAAGTTAGGTTCAAAGTTGCTTTTGTGTGTTTCTCTTTTTTAAT
Organism: Sequoia sempervirens; assembly: GCA_007258455.2. NCBI lineage: Eukaryota > Viridiplantae > Streptophyta > Pinopsida > Cupressales > Cupressaceae > Sequoia > Sequoia sempervirens. The sequence goes on along the minus strand of VDFB02020587.1, from coordinate 18,542 downwards.
GTTTTCTCACTTTCTACAATAAATTCTTGAAGTTTCAAAATTCAAATTTCAAATGAGCCTAAGCTTACCCCTTTCAAACTAGTCATTACCCCCACTATTGGAGGGGAGCGAACAGACTGAGTACAAACTCAGAGGCGGCAAAGCTGAAATATATTCTCGGGTTTTGCAAATACGTTTGATTAGATTAGTTTTATTAGTTTGTCTTGTAATTTAAGAGACGTTTCAACTTTAGATGCCGATTTAACAGGTGCATTCATTTATTCGTGTGATGGGAAGTAGTGGGGTGTGGGTTTTATCAACGGCAGTGTGCTTTCCACGTGGCAGGATCCGCACTACTTGTTTTAGTTGTATTTTAAATGATGGTCGAGGCTGCCAGATCTTTGTCTATTAAAAGTCTTTCGGCTTTCGTATCTCAAAATGTGTTCCATTAAATCTTTTCGTTTTCAAATGTCATACGGTTTTGACTCAAACCAAAATTTATCTAAAAGATTTTTTTCTTAGCATCTAAGAAATAGAGTTAGACAATCAAATTTCATGAGAAGAGAAATACATAGAAAATATGATTAAATAGTTTACAAAAAAAATATACATAAAAAATGTTTACTACATAATATAATGTTTATTGTAGGAAAACTTTTACTTCTAAATCTAAAATCAATATAATCATGATTACGCTAAAGGCATTCCCTCTATGAAACAAACTGAGCAAATCTTTTCCATCAATGATTGATATCATATGCCCACCATACAAAACCATTGAATACATTTGAGTTGTTAAATTCAAACCAGTGACGTTGTGGACATGTTAATGTTTTCAGTGTCATTGCAGGCTTCTTTTTCTCTGACAATAATATATGTGTGGTGCAATGAATGCCGCTTAACATTTAAGATTGGGAAAAGTCCCATATCAATGCAAGACGATTAAACAAATCTCAATCGTTTATCATTTTTTACCCTTTTTTTAGTTGTTTTTCGTCATTTTTTTTTTGCTTTCCTTGCCGCTATTGGGTTACACTCCTCCAAACTCTTCCTTGTTGGTATTGACCTTTCACTTCTCCAATTTGGCGAGCTACAGCCTAAAAATAAGGTTTCAATAAGGGTTATAGAGTATGTTTATTAAAATGAAAATTACGGCCAAGATCCTAATAATGAGCATATTTACATTTTAACATTACAACATCCTTTACCTTAAGTATATATTAGCATAATTAAAATATAATGTATATTTTATATAATTAAAAAAAAATATAAATAATATAATTATACTACTTATTATTAAATTTATCCTAATTGACCTTCCACATATCTTCGATGTACCCATTGCACACTAATGTGTGAATGCTAGTAATTAGTTACAATAAGTATTAGGCTCAAGCCTTCATAGGAGAAAGACCTACACAAATCACTAGCAACACAACCCTTTATAATAAAAATCACATCATTTTGATATTCCATCACAAACATCCAATATATAGTAGAAGAAAAATAGGAAACCCTCAAATGGTAAATTAGAACTCATGGGCAAAGCCACCAAAAGATGTGGCGCCTAAATCCCAAGTTATAATTCTACCAACCCCTTCCAAGGTGCCTCTCCAAGATATTTTTATTTTCTCTTATGCCAATAAAGGTGTCATAACCTCCTCATCAACATGGCCATTCCATTTTGGCTATATAATGTCCTCGTAGAATTTTCATAAGATTCTTACACATCCTACAATACCATAAGATGCTCTTATACATCTCTACGAAATTAAACAATCCTATAATTTCTTACACATGTCATATGAAAAAGTGTCAACTCAAAATGGGATGTTTTCTATGAGGTCTTGTAGATAATTAATAAGTATTTATTAGTCAACATTTAGAATTGCAAGACATATGACACACATATCACACATATGTAGCTTACCTAGAAACTATGTTTTAGGGTTTAAATAGCTCATCTTGTATAAGATTTGCTCAATCTCCAACACACTTGGCACACGATCATCATGATCCCTTATATTATGGTGCATAAGCCAAATGTTGTAGCAAAGAACTTACTCAACATATTTGGAATCTCTTCAATGTCTCACATGTATGTACCTCCCCTCAACCATACCCAATCATCACACATTATTTCATTAGCATTATCCATCTCTTCATCCATATCCATCATATCCCTTTACATCTTATGACCCTTCATTTATCTTTCCCTTTTACTAACATTGTTTCCTCATCTTCAAAACCCCAACTTTCTTGCATCTAACCATCTTCTCTCTTTTATCCATTCAAACCCATTCCTTCCATTCCCCATCCCTTTGGACTTGGTTCTCCTTTCAAGAGACTATTTGAATCTTATCAACCCCTCTACTTTCACAAGACCTAGCATCCCTAACCCACCATCTAACATCATTTCCTCTCAAACTGAAGCATCCTACCACCAATTTTGTCTCAATAAGTGCCTATACTTATCTTCTTTGAAACAACATTACCTCTTTTAGTTTTGGTCACAAATACATTCCAAAGAGGGACAAATGCAGACACTTAAAATTAACCACATCCTAATGGCACATCTAACATCATGAATTTTGTCACTTTAACACCATACTAATGTTTTTGTAACCACAGCCACATTTTTCTCCACTAATTAATTAGATAGATTATATTTAATTAATTAATTAGGATTAGCCTTAATATTCCCTTCATCATCAATTAAATAAATCATATTTGTTTAATTAAACTAATTCCCTACATCCCTCTCCACTCGCTAAATAAATAACCTATTATTTGATTAATTAGTCTAAAATCTCAAATCCTAATCTAATCCCCACTAATAAGACATGTATCCCTCATCATAAAATCTAAAAAGTTAACATCATTTATTTCCCTAACTTAAAATGTCTAAAATTCTAAATGAAATTAATCTTTAATCCTAACCATCCAATTCTTCAAATAAATTCTAAATATTCGTCTCTAACTACCAATCAATTAAATAATTTTTTTTAAATTCAAATCATCAAATCCTAAATTAAACTAATCTTTAATTCTAGTCATCAAAGTAATCAGTTAAATCCTACCCATTCATTCTCAACTACCATCTATCTAAATTCATATCAACTTTGAATCTTGATCATTCACTTAACTAAATCAATCTCAACCCTCTATGCACCAACTACTAATATTTACTTCCACCTCCTCCCCTAAATTCAAATTCAAAAATTCTCTTATTCAATCCTAACCATCCATTTCAAATGGATTTCAACCCTTCATTTCTCCCATCTCACATATATAAAGAGACCCCATCAACCAAATAAAGAAGAACAATCCAGTGACGCAAATGCATGTTGCCACATTGAGAACTCCAAGAGTAGCCAACATCAAACATATTAACAGCACATCCACTCACCCTAAATTTACATTGGTCTTTGGCTTCCAAATTAAATTTTCATTCCTAGTTTTGCTCAATAGAAGACAGCAGTAGGACTTATAGTTAGATTCAAGTTTCCTTTTGTTTGCTTTCATTTTCCTTTATTTTCTCATTTTCTACAACAAACAATTGAACTTTCAAATTTTGAATTTCATATGGGCTCAAGCTTATCCCTTTCGAACTAGTCACTATCCACTACTTGAATACATAAAATTCATATTTTGTATGCTAACATGTCCTATGAAAGGATAAACCTTCTAAGATTTATTGCACACATCAAAGAACATTATTTAATAACATTTACATTTTATCAACACTTAACATTAAAAAAACATCAATAATTACAAATGATTAAACAACAACCCTTTGAGCTTACCAAAATTATTAAATTAAAAAATTAAATCCAAAGAAATGACCAAAGAAGACATCAGCATATGGCAAGCTCTCTTTAGATTTTTTTCAACACCATTGACCATCTATTATAATTTTAAACAAGAAGGAAAACCGTTTAACTTTGGATTTGATTATTTAAGAGACGTTTTAACTTTGGATGCGCATTTACTACCCCGCATCGGGTGAATTCATTTATTTGTGTGATGGGAAGTTGTGGGGTACGTGGCTTATCTACGGCAATGTGTTTTCCACGTGGCAGTATGCACCCCTTTGTTTTGGTTGCATTTTGAGTGATTGTGGAGGCTTCTCAGTCTATTAATAAGTCCTCCATTTCAAAAATCTTTTTCTCATATGATTTTCTTATTCTTTAAAATTAAAATCTTTCTTCACACTTAAATCAAAATTAGTCTAAAAAATATAAAATATTTGTTTTATTATCTAAGAAATAGAGTTAGACAAGCTTTAATATCAAATAAAAGAAAAAATATATATATATATATATATATATATAATTCTTTCAACACTAATAAATAAAGAGAGAAATGCATAGAAAATATAATCAAATAGTTTAGAAGAGAAATATATAAATTCACCACATAACATTGTGCTTATCTTAAAAAAATACTTACCTCTAATAATGTTTAAATGTTTAGGGTTTGAAGATTTAAGATTCACAACTTTTAGTTTTCTTGAGGTATATGTTTTGGGGTTTGGAGTTTAGGATTTATAATTTATGACTTAGGTTGTATAGTATATTGTAAATAGACTTTAGACTTTAGTGTTCGATTTTTATGAATTATGGTCTAAAATTTAGAGTTGAGAGTAACTTACCTAGTTTAAGATTTGTGGTTTCTAAAGTTTATATAGCTTATGGTCTATGGTTTAAGATTTAGGGATTGGTGAATTTACGGTTTAAGGTTTATATTTTAGGGCTTGCCTCGGTATATAAATAGAGTTTGGGATTTGAGGTTTTGTTTTTATGGTCTATGACCTTCCCTATGTGGTTTAGGGTGTAGATTTTATAAAACATAGTGTTGGTAATTTAGGTTTATAGTTGGAGAGGTTTATGATTTAGAATCTAGGGTTTCAATTTTATTTATTCTATGGTATAGGGTTTATTAATTTATTGTTTTTCTTGTTTTCTATTCTAATATATATATATAAAGACTAATGAGGGTTACTTGGGTTTTTAGTTTGGTTTGAACCTAGAGAGACCACTTATGAGGGGATCTCTTCCCAATGGATTTATCATTAAGACCCCTACTAGGGAGCCTAGTCTCCAAGGCATTATCGCCTTATTCAAATCTATGAGCTCAATATCCCAACAAAGGCACATAGCTCATGAGCACAACAACACAATGAAGGCACACATCCTACGAGCATGTTAGCCCATAGAGGCACATAGCCTACAAGATCAACGACTTAGTAGGGGTTTGAACCTTGGTGGACACCACAACAATATTATGACTTGACCACCACATGTGCCCTTATCAACTTTATAATTTTTTATTTTATACTATTATAAACTTATTAATTATTTTATTACATTCAAATTTTCTTAATTTTATATTTTTTATATTTAAATTGATTTTTTTTATTGTTAAAATTTAATTAAAATTTTTATCAACAACCAAATTATAGTGTTAATTTTATAACATTCAATCAAGGGAAGTTGTTTCCAAAGTCTTATGAAGCTATGGCTCGTGTCACCCCTTCTACATCTCTAGTGGATGGTGCCCTTAGATCTTTGGCAAGGCACCTCAAAGCTTACTCCAATTTCCCACCCAACCCAAGGCTTGCTCTGGCTTACAACACAATTGTTCCTACATGGTGTTTCTTATGCCCCTTCAGTGAGCAAATCTGGCAATGGATCTTTGGCTTTAGGGTGCCCTCCTCTATGAATGCCACAAGTGAGGCACCTTAAAGGGGTGTTTGGGGGATGCATCTGATGGTTGTGGATTTAGGATCAAAAAATCAAAAGGAAAACAGTTTTTCGCCTCCTACTGGATTTTGAGGTGTTGATACCCAAGCATCTGGTGTCTCCCAACCTACTTTCTCTCCTCATGATGTTTCTTCTTCTATAAATGTGGATCTAGATGAAGATATTAATAGAGAAGTGGTAGAAAATGAATCATTTTTTGCTAAGAAGGGTTTGATCAGAAAATTCAAGGGTTTTTGGCCAAACCTATATGCTCTTCACAAATGGATCATCGAAAATTGTCTTCCTATTTTAAAAGGTGGTCTCCAAATTTATCCATGTGCACGTAGTTTTTTTGTGGTAGTTTTTGGTAATATATATTGGATTGAAACATTATTATTTATGACTACTTATGGGCTTTTGACAAACATATGCTCATGCTCAAGGGTATCAGCACAAAGTTGTGTTACACTTTTAGCCAACTTATCAGCACAAGTGAATTTAAGTAATTTTAACTAAAAATTACTTTTGGTCAAACATATGATCTTGTTGGCTAAAATTGTTGGCTAAATGCATATTTAGCACCACTTTGAGTCTCATTTACCAAAAAAATAAAATTATTTGAAAAACTTGATGTTTTAACAACTTCTACTCATGTAAAAAACTTTTTTTTAAAATATAAAAAATACCCTTTTGTAGATCCATAAATTTAGTTTTCAAAAATGTATATATTTTAATAGTTTAATTATTATTTATATTTTTCTTTTTATTTTTACTAAATGTATGGTATCAGCACAAAATATTAGGCTGGTAACCATGTCAACGAAAAATAGTAAAACTTATTAAAAATTTTGAAAAAAATAAGATGCCCTAGATATAAGAATCTATATGAATATGGTATTTTTTTTTCTATTTTAGATAAATAATTTATATGAAAGTTGACATTGACTTGAAACAACTAAGTCTTAATACACACACATTTTAATATTTATTTAAAAATATATATTTATCAAAATTGGAAAAAAAAAAATCCATGCCCTAAAGTTTCAAGTTATAAATACACACAAAAAAATTGAAGGAAAAAATATAAAATTTACTATATAATGGTTGACATCTCATGTAACTTCATTTTTCAGCATTTTATGAACAACTAAATTATAGTGTTAATTTATAAAAAACTATATTCAAATCATTTTTAAAAATTTTCAAAAAAAAACAAACATAAAGTATACTAAAAAATAAAAAAAAATATTAGTTTACATCATTTCAAAATTCAAAACATATATATCACTTTTTAGTGATTCAAGTTTAAAAGTTGGATCAGTGTTGGTCATTTCCTTTATAAAAGTGTGACACAACTTTGTACTTTTACCCTCAAGCCATGCCATCCTTCTTTTGATTTGTGCTTTGAATCATTTACTACCATATGGATATGGGTTAAACTCCCCAACCTTCCCCTCCAATTCTGGTTTGATTCTTTGTTTGAAGCAATTAGCAACTCACTTAGAAAAAAATTGGATGTCAATGAAGGATTTGCAAACTTTTTTCATACCACTATGCTTTCATTTTGGTTGAGCTTGACACTTCCAAAAGCCTATCGACAAATATTTCCATGAAAACATCAAATTACTATTGGAATCAATTATTGGATTATGAAGTTTTTCCTTTTTGTTGTTGCAGGTGTTTCAACACTAGCCATATCATTGTCCATTGTACCAAATGTAAAATCAATAGTTAGGCCACTTGGTGGAAAAATGCTTCCCCACACCATTATTTTGTGAAAAAAAGATGTCTCATCTCTCCCCAAGTTGAACCAAATGATGAGGTTCAATTGGACTCTAAGTTGCCTCTAGAGAAGGGAAGTCAGAAGGCTTTGGTTGATGTTATTCTTTCACCTTTTGGATGGTATGGTCCATCTCCCTCTTGGCATGGCTGCAAGAGTGATTCTAACTTAGAGGATTACAAAGAAAAAGAAGATTTAAATTTAAAGATTATTGTTGATGATGTTACATCTTATGAGGACAATAACACCTTTTTCATCAATAACCAATAAAGCAAATATGAAGGTCGAGATCTCCAATGAAATCTAGACAATCATACAAAGGAAAAAGAAGAGAGCTTTGACTACGTCTAACATGGTTCAGCATTCCCATGTCAAATGTGGTAGTAAAACTTAGAAATTGTATTAGTTTTCATGATGACCCTTATGGTCCTCTCTGAAGCACCCTTATTGGAAGGGCATGCTCTTTATCCTTTTATTTTATTTTTATGGGGTACAGCTTCCTTAAGCCTAACTTACCTAGCAAAAAAATATATATTATTGTATAAATTAGCTAAAAAATTAAAATATATTTTTCAAGAATATAGAAATAATCAATTACCAAAAAAAAATTAATTCATAAAATAGTATTAAAACCCAAAAATCAAAAATTGTAAAAAATGAGAAAGGAAAAGAAGAATACTTGAAAACACAACTAAAGGAAAGACAAACAATTGGGAAAATAAGGAGGTCACCCATTACTCGTGAGATTCACATGTAAGGAGAATAGGAAATAAATGAGGCTCGCCTTTGTTTACTTGAAACCCCTTCTATGTAGTTTGAATTGATTCAAAAAAAATTTACTTCAAATAGAATCAACTTGAATCAAACCCTCATTGCAATGAGTTGCCACAAATGCACTAACCAGGTTCGATTGAAGGAAGTTTGATAAAATTCACCTTTAATTGAACTTAGGCAATTTTATGTGTGATATTTGGCCACATTGTTTTGTTGGGCACAAAAGGGGGACTCAACTATTTGCTTTCACTCAAATATATATATATATATATATATATATATATATATATATATATATATATATATATATATATATATATATGAATGGAAAAATTACAAGAGAGAGAAAATTAATAATTATAAAGTCCTAAGTTAAAATAAAATCAATAATTATATTAAAGTAGCATCCAATCCCTTCAAATTAATAAAGAAGAATTTTAATGTTAAAATTTTTGACAGGAAATAAGCATAGTTTATAAGAAGGTTGGTATTCGCCAACTTGAGAAAAAGAAGCACTAGCCTTACTTTCAAACTCCTAAACTTGAATTAATTAAAAGGAATATATTTGCACATCTTTTATAAATTTTCATTTTAAATATATATTAAAAAATGTAATATATCCTCAAGGATAAAAGTATATACATCATTTTACATTTGGTATTGTCATATATAATAATCAGATTATCTTGTTTACCACATGCATTAACCCTAGCATTGAAACTATTTGTTAACCAATTATTCTTCCTAATTGTCTAGGTTGACCCTCCTTGCATTATTTATTTTATCTTCAACTAAATTTTGGGTTTAACCTTGTCCCCTACATTAGGTCACATTAGACTCTAGTCCTCCCTTTACAAAATCCTATTTTTTTGCTCTTTGATCTAACCCTTTTATAATTTAATCATTACCAATTAGTTTTCTTGTCAAATCATCCCAAATTAAGGATCTAGGATCTTGTATTTATATACAATGAGTTGCCATAGATGCACTAACTAGGTTAAATCAAAGGAAGTTTGATAAAAATCACCTTTGATTGAACTTAGGCAATTTTAAGTGTGATATTTGGCCACATTTTTGTATTGGGCCCAAAAGGGGGACTCACAACTATTTGCTTTCACTCATGTGTGTGTGTGTTTGTATTTGAGTATATATATATATATACATGCATACATACACACACATACAATTACATACATACATACATATGTATGTATGTATGTACGTATGCATGTGTGTGTGTATGTATATACATACATATATATATATATATGTGTGTGTGTGTATGTATATACATACATATATATATATATATGTGTGTGTGTGTGTGTGAATGGAAAAATTACAAGAGAGAGAAAAAAAAAATTATAAAGGAATTAAATAAAATCAATAACTATATTAAAGTAGCATCCAATCCCTTCAAATTAATAAAGAATAATTTTAATGTTAAATTTTTTGAGAGGAAATAAGCATAGTTTATAAGAAGGTTGATATTCGCCAACTTGAGAAAAAGAAGCACTAGCCTACTTTCAAAATCCTAAACTTGAATTAACTAAAAGGAACATATTTGCACATCTTTTATAAATTTACATTTTAAATATGTATTAAAAAATGTAATATATCCTCAAGGATAAAATTATATACATCATTTTACATTTAGTATTGTGATATATAATAATAAAATTATTTGTTAACCAATTATTCCTCCTAATTGTCTAGGTTGACCCTCCTTACATTATTTATTTTATCTGCAACTAAATTTTGGGTTTAACCTTGTCCCCTAGATTAGGTCACATTGGACTCTAGTCCTCCCTTTTCAAAATCCTATTTTTTGATCTTTGATCTAACCCTTTCAAAATTTAATCATTACCAATTATTTTTCTTGTCAAAACATCCCAAATTAAAGATCTAGGATCTTGTATTTATATACAATCCTAGGTAATTAGTACTCATGATCAAAAAATATATATCAAAAGATCATATTACTTAATTTTATCTATAGTCTTGCATTAGGATTAGTATTACCACATCAACATTATAGGCACTTGCATTGTTTACTTGGTATGTCTTCAATCTTTGTAAATAAAAATGGGTCTAATTTATTATCAAGTGGTAACCCTTCCCTCTACACACAATAGGTCCCCGAGGTTTTTTTCAACACTAGTGCTCTTTTAAGAACAAGTAAAAGCAAAGGAAAATAGTTCCTATATGTTTACAATAATATAGGAAATAATAATTCTAGGACAAAACTGCACCAACAAGACCAAACCATAAGTGAATTTCCATTTCAAATGCCAAAAATAGTTATATTAATTTCCCTCTACCATTCAAGCATCATTTCATTATCACTTGCATAAATTATATCATATCAATCATAGTGCACAAACCAATCAAAGAAAAAAAATATTGAAGTTGATTTTTCAACCATATAGCTCCCAAAAATCATCTACAATCAAACACCTACCAAAAAAGAGAGAAAAACAATGGATTTGTTGTAATAACCTAAGAGATCTATTGATGCAAAAAAAACATGAATAGTAATACAATAATAAATATTTACCCTTAATAAAAGATAAAGAAACCCTAGATGAAACCTCATGTGAGGATTAAATTAGATCATGACATGTTTCCTAATCCTATGACTTGAAACAAAAAGCATACAACCTAAATACTCTTAAGTGTGTTAGTGTAAAGGGGGTCCTAATAATTAATTAGGTAATTACCTTTTTACTCTAACACCCCCCTACGTTCAACTTATGGAGAAGCTATACACCTTTAATGGAGAATGCATAAAAAACAAAAGATGGGTTGTGACAACTAGGCCTAATGTGTGGTGCAAGATGATGGATCATTTATTTTTCCAAGCCTAAAATCACTTCAATTATGCACAATAAGAAGCTAATAAAAACCAGAAATAACTGTTATAGCAACTATGAGGGAAGTTTTTAGAGCATAAAAAGTTGTGTACCTCGCTAGAAAGTTGTTATTTTTAAGCTATGGAGGACTCATTTGACTTCAGTGGTGAATGGGTCCTTTTAGGGTTTTGAAAAACTAATTTCAGGATCCTATATGTTGATGTCTGCACTCTTGAAATCCTGAAAGTCAAGTTCTAGAAGCATGTAGTTAATTATGTAGAGCTCTTTCTGTGATCTTGCACTTTCAATGACAACTTTTGCAAATTTGCAACTTTGACAACTTTACTCCAAATCTTGCTCAACTTGATCTTCAACCTGTAAATCTACAAATACACACTCAAGGGCAAGAAAACTTGTTGATTTTTTAGTGAATGGGGGTTTTCCTCAGTCAAACCCCTTGTAGGTAGTTAAACCAAATGATGAAATGAAAGAAATGAAGCATGAACATGAAATAATGTAAATGATGTCACCTTGGATGATGTCTTGTGAATCAAATCTGCAAACTATCATGAAGTGGCCATGAAGAATGTAGATCTAGGATCCTTGAGAATGATATGAACAATGGTTGCAAGTATATCTTCAATGTTGCACTCACTTATTAGCTCAACAACATGAATGCATGCACTTAGAAACCCTTGAAATGATGATATGATCTTGAATTGTTGCAATAAACACTTGAAATCTACCTTGAAATTCCTTATGAATGCCTTTGAAATGCTATATAATGCTCTTTTTTTTGATCTCATGAAGTCACACCAAATTGCTAGGTGAAACAATGTGAATTAACCCCTTATTCATACTAAATTAGGAGATTAACCTCAAAATTCAAAGAATTAAGGCTGACACCAAATCTAGAAAGAAAGATAATTAAATTCCCACCAGAATGAAATTCAAAAATTAGGGTCTCATTAAGGGAGGACCCATTCACCACCAAAGGAGAATGGGTCTTGGCTAAGTTTCTAGGACCAAGCTTTGGGGAGTTGAAAGAAGGCCAAAAACCCATTCTAGATCAACTGAGAAAAGGGGGTCCTATTAAGGGAGGACCCATTCACCATCAAGGATGAATGGGTCTTGGCTCAATTTACCAGGACCAAATTTTTCCCAATAAAATAATTTGATATTTAATTTATGATTGTCGGGAAAGACCTCAAGAGGTGTCAAAATTAAGGCCTAAAAAGGGGGTTAATAACTCCAATTAACCACAATGAATTAGGACCACCTAGATAAATGTGAAATTACTTTAAAGGACTTTACAACACTTAAAAAATGTGCCAATTATGTACATTTTATTTAGAAAGGGGCCCATTAGGCTCAATTAAGCAAATAAGTCCTAGCAAAGCGCGAAAGTGTGTTACAACACTTTACAACACCTTTGCAAAGGACCAATTAAGGCATTTTTTAATCAAATAAAGGTCCTAGAATGATGTGAATGTGTAAAATACATTACAACACCACTCCAAGACACCATTAGTTCAGCTTTAATATCAATTATCAAGCAAGCAAGGGAAAAGACTACTTTTTTCGTTACTACAATACTATTCAAGAGTTTTCTTCTTTGGATAGATTTGCATCTTTGGACAATTTGGATGATGAGGTTTCTTCATATTCTCCTTATCCTCCTATAGATAATATTGTTCATCCTTCACCTTCATTGATTCTTTTTTTAAAATCATTGATTGAGACTCCCATCATTCATGATTCTTCAGAGTTACTTCAATTCAGAAGGATGGTCATAGTTAAGTTCAAATTCAACTTTTTGGAATGAGTACTTGATAGGTATTTTAGATTTTTTTTATGTCTCATATTGAACATTTAGAGAACATTCTTTAGGACATTCATCTCCTCTTTGATGATAGTTATTGCACTATTATTGTCAAATCAATATTGTCTTTGGAGGTTTTATATCATGAGTTTTCGCATAGACTTGATTTTTCATCTTCTTTGATTGGGGTAGCACTTGGTTTTTTTGTGGAATACTCTAGTATGGAGACACTTGATTAGTTTTCTAATACACTCATCCTGATAATTCTTCCCTCATATAGATCTTCTTGGATTCATAGTGTATTCTACATCCACCAATGGACTTGTGTCATCCCAAGGGGAGGAATTTTGTTTCCAAGCATTGGATTATCTTTTGTCTTCAAGAATTCACCATTGGAATCCAAGCTACTGAAAATTATGGGGGGGTCCATAGCCTCACTCTTTCTCTCCTATGGGGGGATAACTATTGTATATTTATAATGGATGTAGTCATTTGGGGGTCATGTCGAGTCATCCTTCCATCACTTGTACATGTTTGTTTTCTTACATTCTCTCTTTTGGAAAGGATTTTTCTCCATGTTTTTCTCCTTTACTCCATTTGTCAAAGATATTTTTTTATGGGTACCTACCATGGACTAGTAGGTAGGACCCATCCTTACATATTTTATGCATCTTTATATTCATGCATTTATTTTCCTCTCCCTAAGTTGCACTTAAAGGGGAGTTTCAACTAGTTTGAACATGGTGTTTTACCTAACTAGTTAACCTAGTAGGTCTTATTAACACATGTTCACACATTAAGTTTACTTAGGTCTTTAGGAATATTTCTCTAAGTCTCTAGTACACATGTGATCATATCTTTAGTTGCTTCATCGAATAAGATTAAGATATTCGTTAAAATCTTGTCTTGTCCTATCTCTCAAATTTGCCTATATAAGCAAGGCCTCTTATGTATATTATGTCATATCATTGTTCCATTATTGATCATTGTATTACATCCATGATAAATAAAATTATCCTCTTTCCCTACTCTTTTGTGGAATGTTATTTTTGGATTTGTAGGTGATCTTGGAAGCTTGAATCCTTGTGTGACTCTTACAAACTCAAGATGACCCCCTAAGGACTACTTCCATCAAAAATACAATAGATATCCCCTTGAATAAGAGATAAAAACATATGAAGGGATCTAATAAGACTCCAAAATAATGTCCCAAAAAGATTAGGAACTTGAAGGTGAACATGAATAACACCATTGAAGCATGAATAAGTTGTAAACAGTTGTAAAAAATGTGACAATTATAGTGTTGAAACTAAAGAACCTCTTCTAAAATTAGTGTGAAGATCAGGATAAAAAAGAAAAAAATCTACATAAGTGACCCTAATGATGCTACTTGAACAATGAACAAATAGCTAACCAAGGAAACAATCTAACTATTGAAGATATAAATAGCACATGAATTTCCACAAGTGACACCAATGGTACTACTCAACTAGTATAAAGTATATTACAAGTCAAAAATATAGATGCCAATAGTCTAAAGAAAAATGATCAATTGAGGATAGAAGGATTCATTAACACAATAAGAATGAAAGAGTGTTTATATCCAGTATGTTTTCTATCTCACCAAAATGCATAGGTAACCAACCATTACATCCACCTTGTATATGGGAACAAAAAGTAGATACATAGCTCACTCCAAATCAAAACCAAGGAAGCATTAGCACCAAAAATATGATACCCATCATAATACTAACAAGGAAGAGGTATGATAGGTCCATTAAAAATGTGTGTCACAATGTAGTACAAGAAAGAGAAGAAAATATCATTAAAATATGCACAAGATAGTCCCTACAACTGAAAAAGGGTGTACAAAACAAGGCACACATGTACAAAACTAGACAAGGTTGTGATTATAAATAATAAAGAAGACATAAAAAACCCCCCAAAACACTTTATAAAGTAGTGAATAAAAAAAATAACACAACATGATATGCAAGATGCCCACAATACATGTATAATATTTCGTGTTTTATCTCGGTGTGTTTACATGTAAAGCTATGCATTCAATAGATGCTTACAATTCTCAAAAAATACTACATGCTAAAATTATATATAGATAAGCTAAAATGAAGTAATATTATCCAAATAAATCTTTTCCAAATGCCAAAATATCCAAGCAATCAACTAGAATATAAAATAATGACAAATTGAATAAAAACACCTAGTGAAGATTCTAAAAAAAGTACATGGGTAACTATGAAGAAATCTAAAATATATTTTCAATTTCATAAGAATCATGAAAATTAGAGATCTAAGAAAAAAGTTATGAGTGTGGGAGCCAAAAATGAAGATTTAAATTCAATAAGCGATAAAATATATCTATAGAAAAATATAAGGAAAAAACACCATTAGAAAGTTCTTAGAACCAACTTTCCAACATGATATTTTGTTTGCCAAATTTTAACACCGTATACAAACTTTATAACATTTTTTGTAAAATTATTCTTTTATACCTCAAAGCACAAAATAAGCCCTATATAGGCACCTAGTCATCCATGTGCCCAAAGGTTAAGATTCTAGGGATCAGTTGGTTAACAACAAGGTTCTAGTCACTGATGCAATTAGTGGCTAAGACCATGGGAGCTAGCACCAAAAATATAAAAAATATATCATTCTTATTTTAAAGATTAAAAAATAATAAAATATTTAGTACCTTATGGGCACAAAAATTGAGGTGACATGAAAATTGAGATGGCATGGAAATCAAGATAGCTCAAAAATTAAGATAAACTTAGAATATGCTGGCACAAAATTTTCCCCTACTCCAAAACCTATCATTCCTTATATGAAAATAGGGGTTTTGACATCTTCTAAGTGCAACCATAAAGTTTTTTTTTCTATAGGGTGTATCATTCAAATGCTTAGGGTTGGATCTCTCAAAAAAGATAGGCAGTCATAGATCTAGAGCTTTGATACCATGTTGAAGTTGATTCTTCAACCCTATAGCTCCCAAAAATCACCTACAATCAAACACTTATCACAAAAAGAAAAAAATAATGGATTTGTTGTAATAGCATGAGATCTTTATTGATGCAGAAAAATCTTGAATAATTATACAATAATAATGATTTTCCCTTGATAAAGGATAAAGAAACCCTAGGTGAGGATTAAATTAGATCATGAAATGTGTCCTAATCTTACAACTTGAGACAAAAAGGAACATGACCTAAGTAAGCTTAAGTATGCTAATGTAAAAGGGGACTTAATGATTAATTAGGTAATTACCTTTATACTCCAACATTATTTTCAGAATTGTAATAACAATACTCTTTTAAAACTTTGATTTATCATTTATCATTTATCATTTATATTTGTAAGGGTGAAAACTACATACCTTGCACATTTCCCTTCGTTTTGAACAATACCCATTTATCTTAAGTGTGGTAACTAGTGTAGAAGTTGTATATTTTTATGTAAAAGCTAGCAAATTAACAAAACCTTGATTAATTTTAATGTCACATATCCCAAGGGTCTAGATCAAATTTGTAAATGACCCATCCATTAGCATATGTGATTTCATAGGTGTAAATATAAACACCTATTATTTATATCATCCTAATGAAACATCTAACATCACCACTTTTTCCACTTTCAACACCATAGTAATCTCATTATAACCACACTTGTATGCCTCTCCCTAATTGATTAGATACATTATATTTATTTAACTTTCTTTTTTGTGCTTCTTTTGTGGTTTGCATTTGTGAATAAATCCTTGGGGTACATCATGACCAACATCATCATGGTCTTCCATATCATGATGCATCAAGTCATATACCTTCTTGGATCAATCCCTCACACACTTGGCACATTGTCATCATGATCCCTTATATCATGGCCCATAAGCCAAAGGCTATAGCAAAGAGGTTGCTTCCCCTACATGTACCTTCCATTAAGCATACCCCATCATCACACATCATTTCATTATCATTATCCCTCTCTTCATCCATGTCCATCATATTGCTTCATATTATCATAACTTTTCACACATCTCACCCTTTTACTAACATTGTTTCTTCATCTTCACACACCCCAACTTTCTTGCCTCTAACCATCTTCACCTTCTATTGATTGAAATTGATTCCTTCCATTCCTCATCCCTTTGGACCTAGCTCTCCTTTCAAGAGACCATTTGAATCTTATCAACCCCATTACTCTCTGGAGAGGGCATCGCCAACCCACCATCTAACATCATTTCCTCTCAAAAATTGGGTCATCCTACCATCAATTATATATCATTAAGTGTTTATACTTATCTTCTTTCAAATGGCATTACCTTTTTTAGTTGCAAATTCATTCCAAAGACGAGAAAATATAGACACTTAAAATTAACCACATCCTAATGACACATCTAACATCATGAATTTTATCACTTTTCATAACTACACTCACATTGCTTTGCACTAATTACTTAGATAGATTATATTTATCTAATCAATTAGGATTAGCCTTTTAACATTTCCTCCATCAAATCAATTAAACAAATCACATTTATTTAATTAACTAATTTCCTATATCATTTTCCATTAATTAAAAAAATAATCTTATTATTTAATTAATTAGTTTTAAAATCTCAAATCCTAATCTAATCCCCCACTAACAAAACAACATGTATACCTCATCATAAAATCTACAAAATTCACATCATCTATTTCCCCAATTTAAAATGTCTAAAATCCTAAATAAAATTAATTTTTAATCCCTAACCATCCAATTCATCAAATCAATTTTAACCATCCATCTCCAACTACCAATCAATTTAATAACCATTTTTAATTCAAATCATCAAATCCTAAATGA
The DNA here is from genome assembly GCA_007258455.2 of Sequoia sempervirens. Lineage (NCBI taxonomy): Eukaryota > Viridiplantae > Streptophyta > Pinopsida > Cupressales > Cupressaceae > Sequoia > Sequoia sempervirens. The sequence goes on along the minus strand of VDFB02020587.1, from coordinate 731 downwards.
AACTAATATTTAATTATAGCCATCAAATTAATCAATCAAAGTCCTAACCATTCATTCCTAACTACTATTTATCTAAATTCAAATCAACTTTGAATCTTGGTCATTCACTAAACTAAATCGATCTCAACCCTCCACACACCAACTATTAACATTTACTTCACCTCCTTCTCAAATTCAAATTCAAAAATTCTCATTTAATCCTAGCCATCCATTTCAAGTGGGTCTCAAGCCTTCATTTCTCCCATCTCACATCCATAAATCAACCCCATCCTCAACCAAATCCTGAAGAAGAATCCATTGGAGAAAATCCATGTTGTCATACTCCAAGAACAACCGGACATCAAACACATCAAGAGCACATCCACTCACACTAAATTTGCATTGGTCTTTAGCTTCCAATTTAAATTTGCATTCCTAGTTTTGCTCAATCAAAGGTAGTGGTAGGATTCAAAGTTAGATTCAGTTTTACTTTCCTTTCTTTTTTCCTTGTTTTTCTCATCTTCTACAACAAACAATTGAACTTTCAAAATTTGAATTTTATATAGGCTCAAGCTTACCCCTTTCAAACTAGTCAGTAGACGCTACTTGAATGCATAAAATTAAAAATTTGTGTTAGCATGTTCTATGATAAATAAAACTTTCTGAGATTCGTCAACCATACATTAAAGACCATTATTTGATAGCATTTTATCAACCCTTAACATTAACAAAACACCAATGATTAGACATAT